>CAJQZM010032744.1:0-15141 GCA_907164665.1 Colias nastes | reverse complement strand
AATATAATGTTTACACGACATTTAAAACTCATATTTGATAATATTATCATAATGTTTCATCTTATGCATAAATTCTATACTTATCTGTTATTATCTAAATAATGCTTATATAATCTATGGCTTGTAAGTCGTTTTATCTATATTTTATTAAATAAAATACTGCTATTTACAAATGTTAAAATTATAATAGCTAGCCCGTGCCTACTTCACTGGGCGTCAATAAATATTATACAAAATATAGCCTTTGTAACTTTTTTTTCAGGTGAAATAATTTTCGTAATTGTTTCAGACATATTCGAGTTTTCTATAAAAAGTTCCTGTTGAATAAGAGGGTGTGGTTAAAGCCAAAAATGTTATATACAAAATATAGGATACCTAAACAATATCTGAATCGCTGCCAACATTTTACATTTCGGCTTGAGATAACATTTGGTTAAAGAAAATAAATAATGCACTACAAATAAATTATATATTTGGAGTGAAACATATTTTTATTTAATACAATGTTTTCATCTTTGTTATTGTTTTATTATACAGATCTATCGTATTTTTTAATGACACGATTAATATCTCAAATCAAATCAAATCAAATCTGTTTATTTGCTCGTATATGGTCATACAAAGGTGTTAATATACAATATTTATTTTATTAGATTCTTAGATTAATATCTACAGAATACCTACACGCGACTCCGCTGTTGAAAACAGCTCGACGGAAAACGGTGAAGTTAGGTCGGTTCTCCACAATAATATTATTATAGGAGCTCATCAGAATAAGCGTAGATTTTTTACCAGTTACTTTGAAACAGGGACAGTTTATGGAGATTTACTTCGGAACAAACAGTAAACTGCATATAAAACCTCTGAAATACTTACTACAAGAGAACCCACTGTATATTACTAACTATATCACTACATAGTACAATAAAACAAAGTCGCTTTCACTGTCCCTATGTATGCTTAAATCTTTAAAACTACGCAACGGATTTTGATGCGGTTTTTTTTAATAGATAGAGGAAGGTTTTAGTATATAATTTATTATGTTTTAGACAAAGCGGGCGAAGCCGCGGGCGGAAAGCTAGTGTGGAATAAATACGCCAGTAATTAAGATTAGGTTAAAAGGAAATATTATCCGATAGATAAATTCGTAAATAAATATGAATAAAATAAAAATTTATCTTGATAAGCTTTATTTTTACATGCATTTCTGTGATAGCGATAATGTTTTAAGATTCATATAATTATATTATTTGTATTTAATTTTATTTTCTATCAGATAAATTTGCATTCCCATAGTTTTTTTTTTATATTTTAATGGATTTGTTATCAGATTATGATATTTAATGACATGTGTAACAGAATATCTTTGGCAAGTCAGTCGTCGTGGATCACCTGGTGTTCGTGAGAATCAGAGCATAATAAATAATTATCCTTTATTTATTTTTATTAATTATGTTTTGTAATATATAAAAAATATTGAGAAAATTAAAAAATAAAATATAAGATGCATGAAAGTATTGAGTAATAGTGTTTTTTCAGTGGTAAAAGACAGATAATCAATCTATATTCTATACTGATATTTTAAGCTGAAGAGCTTTTTGTTTGTTTGGTTGAAAACGTTAATATCACGACTTACGAGTCCGGTAAGGAAAACTCTTGCAGTATAAGATAGTTCATTTCTATATATAACTAGATTTCCGCCCGCGGCTTCGCCCGCGTTTTCAAAGGAAAACCCGCATGGTTCGCGTTCCCGTGGGATTTCCGGGATAAAACCTATCCTATGTGTAATCCATAATCCAAGTTACCCTCTATATGTGTGCTAAATTTCATTGTAATCGATTCAGTAGTATTTGCGTCAAAGAGTAACAAACACACACACATCCTCACAAACTTTCGCATTTATAATATTAGTAGGATGTCATCAAGCAAAGACCGGAAGCACAACAATGCATGTTAAACGGCAGGGCAACGTTAGTTAAGTAATAAGATTGTTATTATGGAACAGTATTTTCATTAAAATAAGATATAAAGAGGAAATTGGTATAAACATTAAAGGGATATGAAAAATTGTTTTGCAAAGACTTCAAAAAGATTTTGTATATTTGAACTGCGATTGTTCTGCCAATCACAACTGACTTCAATCGAATTGATTATTTTGTGATGTTTTATGTTGGAGGCGAACCAATATTATTTTTTCAAATTTATAAAAAAAAGTGTTAAAACCACAGATGATAGTTTAATTAAGTTCTTAACTAAACATTAATAAAGATAGAGACAATCAAATTGCAAAAGTATATTAACAAGTGTATATGCGGAATAGAAATAAGTAGGTAAATGTCAGTCAGGAAATTTTACATTTCCCGAACATAATTAGTAAAAAATATTAGTCTTTTTATATGTATTTCGTAGTAAACTGCATACGAACTTACAGTCGCGTTTAAAAAGTATAACACAGTTTAGTATACGTTTTTATAAGCTAAAACTATTATGAAAAAAAAAAATTGTTATAGAAATTATAATTCGATCCAGATAGGTTGTTTGAAAATTGATTATCATTTTTGCAACGTTGATCCTTATTTATAAACTTAATTATTATCTTATACATACTTACAAATAATAGGTGCCTACTATACGTTATAGGCTAGTCATCTTGACACTACGCAAGTAAAACCCCGAAACTGACATATAAATTTAAAATAATATATTTTAAAGATAATTTTCATATAGGTACTAAAAAATATCCTCTCACGCTCATATTTCACAATACTATTGCCTACCTACTTTATTCAATGCAAAAAAACTATTAAAATATGCATAAAAGATAAGAAAACACGAAATTCGCATTTCAAGCATGTCTTTCGAAATACAATGAATGTTTCAATAATTTTAATTTAAACATTTTAATTCATTAATTAGAAATTATCTATGTTTGTATCTATAGTCTAAGAGATGCGTGAACTGTTAGCGTACTAAATTATATTAATTATTTAAAGAAATATAATTTATAGGACAATTAAAATTAGGGGTTTTCTGTCTCTGAAACAATGAACAGAACGGTCAATCCCACTCACACTTATTCGAATTATATTATTTTAACTTATTGAGGAGTTATAAAAAAGGATTTAATTTATTATTTTATGTATTTAAAATATGTAACATTAAAATTATTATTTACAGAGATTGTAGAGACTTAAATTCCACAATTTTGCTGGCTGTTCATAAAAAATATTTATTTAATTTACTATCAAAAGCTGGAACTTATATTTTCAGCCTTAAAAAGCTAAAGCGTAATGAACACAAGTTTGTCCTGTGCAAAACCTGTGTAGGCCTTTTAGGCCAAAAGTTAATACTCTAATCAGGCATAGAATATTTATGATTGAAGTCGTCATGGTCAACCTGATGCTTTGCTAGAATTAAAAGTGTACCACGGCCGATGTTTTCTAATAATTAAAAAAGTTTTTATTATCTACATCTTATATTATTTTTTCTTATAACAGTATTTCAAAATTCAAACTTATCTGAAACGGCCGTCTACTTTATGAAATATTGATGTAAATTATTATTTTTTCGAAAGGATAGTGTTATCCTGAATACCGTTCGCAGGGTCAGCTAGTATTATATTTGATACCAATAAGGTCACGTTCGCATTACGGAAATTAACTCTCTCTAGTGGCAGTTTTTAGGGTTCCGTAGCCAAAATGGCAAAAACGGAACCCTTATAGTTTCGTCATGTCCGTCTGTCCGTCTGTCCGTCTGTCCGTCTGTCACAGCCGATTTACTCGGAAACTATAAGTACTACAGTGATGAAATTTGATGGGAATATGTGTTGTATGAACCGCTACAAAAATATGACACTAAATAGTAAAAAAAAGAATTGGGGGTGGGGCCCCCCATACATGTAACTGAGGGATGAAATTTTTTTTTTCGATGTACATACCCGTGTGGGGTATCAATGGAAAGGTCTTTTAAAATGATATAAAGTTTTCTAAAAAACATTTTTCTTAAAGTGAACGGTTTTTGAGATATCAGCTCTCAAAGTCGTAAAAAGTATGTCCCCCCCCCTCTATTTTTATAACTACGGGGTATAAAATTCTAAAAAAAATAGAGGTGATGCATGCTAATTAACTCTTTCAACGATTTTTGGTTTGATCAAAGTATCTCTTATAGTTTTTGAGATAGGTTGATTTAACTGTAATTTATTATATTTGCTGCTACGGAACCCTTTGTGCGCGAGCCCGACTCGCACTTGGCCGGTTTTATTTTTAAGTAAGTTGAAACTTGTGGCAAATTGGGAGATAGTTTTTCGTTCTAATGCCGAAAAATCAAATATTCTTTATTTCTGGTTACATATTTGGATTCGTATTTCAAACAGCAACTGTGTTACAGTTTATTCTTTCTTTGTATACATATAAATAAAGTATCTAAATGACAGTTTATTTCAAAGTATAACCACAAATTACTATAAACACCTTACTACGTGTATATCTGCGTTCCTTCCTGGGCCTAACATAATTATTATTATATTAAGCCCTCTGGAAATTCTTGTTTAATGCAAATAATCGTGAGCGAGAGCTAGGTACTTATAAAAAAGGTTTTTAATATCTAGTTTTTAATTTGAAGTTAACTTAAAAAATATCTACTTTTCGGTTGTTAATTTAGATTATAGTACTTATGTATTTTGTCACATCATTCTTCTACGACTACAAAGACAAAGGAAAACTTTTTGAAATTAAATCTATACTTATAATAAAGCTGAAGAGTTTGTTTGTTTGAACGCGCTAATCTCAGGAACTAATGGTCCGATTTGAAAAATTATTTCAGTGTTAGATACTTAGTCCATTTATCGAGGAAGGCTATAAGCCTATAGGCTATATATGAATAATATGATCACGCTAGCTAGTTAGATATAATTCGTCTTTTTGATGTTAAACTAGTTATAAAATCTATCACGGCAAAGCAATTTAAACAATCAAAGAAAACCAAAGCGAGGCGCGAGTTTTACGCATGTTAAATACACACAGCAAACAAACAGATAATAAAAAATTCTAACTGTGTGATTCACAAGCTACAACATTATGTAAAAAATCAATTAGTACGTAAGTATAGTCCATTGTAAAATATGTTGCAATACAATGTAAGCCGACCTATACTATATTATATGTAGCGAATTTTGAAAAATTAAGTGACATTAAAACAGCTTTAAATAGCATCTAAAATTATACATGTATACTACAAAATTTATCTTGTACTCTTAAATATACGCGGTAGTGTGCGTAGTTTTAATATGTGTTGTGAGCGTCGATGTACGAATACGCGTGTTTCGTTGCGAACGTATTTTGTGATCGCGTGTGAATGTATAAGAGTGATATTATTTTTTGTAAAAGTTCAGTGATACCGGCAAAATTGATAATTACTTGAGTGAGTATTTCCCTAAATTACGATAAAGATATAGTTTCTTGGCTTATGTGTCAAAAAAAATGTACAAAACAAATAAATTTTGTTAATTAATAGTCAAATAAATATTTAATAGTATATTTGAAGACTAAAAGATTTTTCTGCAATTCGAATAAAAAATATGCAAGTAAATAAACGTAAAAAATTTGTAATTGTGTTTAAAGAATGTGTATTAATTTCAACAAGTTTTTGCAGTATTGTACGCTGATAAATTAAATTAATTATGATGTAAATTTATAAGTAAATAATAAATAAAAATAAAAATCATTTATTGATCAATTTGTGGGTTAGGTACAAACATGTAACATTTGGACCCCAAACTAGGACAGCCTGTATTTTGGGGTCCACCTTCCTTAATGACACAATAATAACAAAACTATAGCATAATATTAACTTAAATAATGATTTAGGTAATTTAGCTATTTTTTATACAAAATTATACAAAATAAAATTTAAATTATACATTTTAACTCAAGTTTAGTAGATATACTCATATGTTGTGCGTGCGTGTTTGTATGCATGTGTGAGCGTGTGTGTATGTATGAGTGTGCGTGTGCGTGTGTGTGTGTGAATGTATGTGTGAATGAGTGTGTAAGCGCGTGAGTGGATGTAGTGGCCATAGTGGTTGCGTTTGCTAAATTTTTATTTGAACTATGTATTGTTCAGTATCTGAATAATTCTGGGTCAGCAACCACTCTGTAACCTTCTTTTTACATTTTACTAAGGTAAGATTGTGTATAGAAAGGCTTTTATTGACCTTTTTATATAAAAATATACTCATGTATGAAGATTGGCGACGAAGGAAACCAGTACGTGGAATAAGGTTAGAGCATACAAGGTCATTTCTTCTCTTACCAGAAGAGACAGCACAAAGAGGTGTTATTTTATGTTGTCTAAGTGTTATTTGCAATATATATGTCTGCCTTACATTCAGAATTTTAGCTTCCCTATACAGCTGGTCAGTTGGATATCTAAAAGGTTTATGAAGAATGACCTTGAGAATGCCTCTTTGTGCTCTTTCTAGAATTAATAACGACGTTTTGAAAGTGCCACCCCATACCGAAATGCAATATTGGATAATTGAGTGGCAAAGAGCTTTGTAAACCATAAAGATGATATTGTGTTCCAGTAATACCCTAAGTCTTTTAAAAATCCACGACAGTTTTCGAACTCTAGTGGTTATAAGTTCAATATGTTGCTTCCATTTACAAAGGTTATCGATTATAACTCCTAGGTATTTAATGTGTGGAACCATTTTTATAGCAGAACAATTGCATAATATATTCGAACTGAATGTATCACAGGTGTGAACTTTTAATATAAAATCATTAGGTGGTTGAGAAGAATTTGTGGAACTAAACGCAATAAAATTAGTTTTATCCAGATTTAAGATGAGTAGACTATTTTGCAACCAATTAGAAACAGTTCTGATGCCGTTCTCCGCGTGGAAGCACGCCTCAGCCCAACTCCCTCCATGAAAGATAAGTGAAGTATCATCTGCAAAACTAATAATTGAACCATTGGCAAGATTTAAATTACAGAGAGAGTTTATATATTATATTAAAAAGAGAGTTGGGCCGAGCACACTTCCCTGCGGTACACCGAATAACATAGGACAGTCGTCACTAAGATGATCATTTATTTTAACACACTGAAATCTATTTTCGAGGTAGTTTTTAAAAAGTCACGTTTGTTTTTAATTTATTGGAAATATATGCGTATTGTTGTTGAATTTTATGATAATTAATGGCAGTAAATAACGAATTAATGATATTATCTGTAAAGTTATCCGGGTTTCGTTAATTTTTATATAAATTATTTTAATCAAATTATGGAATTTAAAAAGCATTTTAAACCTGATTTACTCATTAAGGTATTATAAACAGTAATCTTATTGACGCTCGTTGATAGTTTGATACATAGGGTAAAAGTGGGATAGATGCCCCACTTTTTGAAATAGCCTCATAATTTTAAAAACATGAATCTTATACGAACACTTTGTATGAATGTAGCTAGGTTAATTATCTGTTTTGAATTACCATATATATTTTTTATCCTATCATTTATAGATAATGTGTAATAAACATTTTTGTAGAACACCTTTTTTGAGGATAGATGCCTACCTAGTTGGATAGTTGCCCCACCATGAAAATACTAAGGAGGATAGATGCCTGCAGAGTGGGATAGATGCCTTACATACTCTATAAACGCGAAATCTAATAAAATTTATATGATAAACCAGCAAATGTCATGTTAACATAGTTGTTCTGTTGTCCAAGAATATATCTGCGCTCGCACTCCTTCTTTTCTTTTGTATTTTCGTGGCGTGGTTCTGCTTCAATCAGTATAAGGGCAGATCATTAATAAGTAAGTATACATAACAAAAAAAGCAAATTAAACGAGTAAAATCGGTTAATATAGAGAAAACCTCTGACGCAATCAGGTAAAAATATAAACAGTACCTGTGATTATCGATAATAACATGTACATATGTATTGAGGGATAGATGCCCTTAGAGGCCCCTAAGGGCATCTATCCCTCGAAAAAAAAGGGGCAACTATACTTTTTGATAAGGATAGCTGCCCCAGTATTTTTTTTTATTAAATAAAAACAAAAGAGCCACTATTTTCACTTAGATTTGTAATTAATGAACCAGTGTATAGACATAATAAGAAATATAGTGAAATTTATTAATACTTAAAAAGTTATGCAAAGGCAAATATCAACCTTTTTAAATTTTAACGTGTTCGTGAAGTTCGCCGCGGATATTATAACACGCACTAGCGAAACACGTCTTCACCAAACAACAGCTCATGCGTACCCGAGGTGCGGGGTGATAGGAGCTCCTATTTAAATCATTAATTCGTAGTCACGACTCTGGGAAGTGAGGTTTTTTGAAAATGAGGCATCTATCCCGGTGCGGCATCTATCCCACTTTTACCCTATTCCTTGAATAATATGAATAAATCACGTTAGTTAGTTACGTATTGAATTATGATTAATTTATTTATTAAAGTGAAACTTTTATTACATCGTCTCAAACTTTTTGGTCTGTGTAGCGCATGTCGCGTGACGGTCGGCTGCCGAGTAGGTATAAAGCAGTGTTCGGAACCGTACGATAATTATCGTACAAATACGATAATTTTGTGCCTAAGTTTCACTTTTACCGTGGTTTCATAAACATTTTTTATTCTGATTTACGCTATATGATAATACGATTGCCGATTTTATCAATAATTGTAGATAGATATGTTCTAAACTAAAAGCTAGTTTCATTCATAAATTTATACATAAAAAAACGATATGAAACCTAAAGTCTATACTCTATATAATACTAGCTGTGCTCCGCGGTTTCACCCGCGTGGCTCCGCTCCTGTTGGTCTTAGCGTAACGATAATATATAGCCTATAGCCTTCCTCGATAAATAGGCTATCTAACTCCGAAAGAATTTTTCATATCGGACCAGTAGTTCCTGAGATTAGTGCGTTCAAACAAACAAACTCTTCAGCTTTATAATATTAAAGTATAGATACTGTAGTTTCGCGGTTAATAAAAATTAAGAGTCATGTTTAATAAGAAGCTAGACTAGACTACCGCCTGCGGCTTTGCTCGCCCGAACTTATTATAACGGATTGTGGTACAAACATCTCTATCCATTCTTTCTTTTTTCTTTTCTTAAAATAATGAAAACTGGTACAGCCGTTTCCACGTGGACACATAAATACTGACCGATTTATATTAATGATGCAGATGCAGATGCAGATTTCCATAATGATAAAGGAATTATCAATAGTAGAGATAAAATAGATTTAATTTAACTGCTTTATTGCCAACTATGATATAACTAGATTTCTGCCCGCGGCTTCGCCCGCGTTTTCAAAGGAAAAACCCGCATAGTTCCCGTTCCTGTGGGATTTCCGGGATAAAACCTATCCCATGTGTTAATCCAAGTTACCCTCTATATGTGTGCTAAATTTCATTGTAATCGGTTCAGTAGAATTTGCGTGAAAGACTAACAAACACACACACATCCTCACAAACTTTCGCAATTATTCTTAAAATTATAAAAATTTAATATATGAAATTAGTAGGTAACTAAATTTATTTGCTATATAAGTTACTTCAAATGTTACAATAATAATATGTAGGTACATATCGTAGAGTGTTATTGCAAAAAGGGCTAAACATTGACCTCTTATGAGACTGATAAAATTACGACCCAACAGATAATATTAGATAATAGACATTATAGACATTTATACAACAGTAAAGCTAAACTCTACATCTAGAGAGCATTAAAAAATAATTCTTTTGCGTAGGTACTGAAATTCTTTTTAGGGTGGTGTATTTTTTTTTTAAAAGTAATGTGTAGTTTCAATACATTTTATAATGCACTGTTTATTTTAAAAGAGAGCATAATACATAATTATTATAAGTTGATAAATGACTATTTATTTAACGAGCGGAATTTTGCCATCCCCAGAAAAATTTAGATTTAAGTTGACCCGCCGAATCTCGTAATGCCTTATAGATTTAATAAATTAATATTCGGTTGAAATTGATATTTTTTCTATTCTTTATAAATTTATAAATATTCGGTTTCCATGACAACCATTATATTGTAACAGAGCGTCCCCAAGTTTAAAGCTATTATGATAATTTATTATTAAAAATCATGACGATCGGTCGACCGGTTTTAGAGTTAAATAACCGAGTGTATTTCCCGATTTTGCTAATTCGTTTAATTTTTTTACTGGTATACTTACCTATAGAATATAGACACATCGTAGAGTCGGCCTAAATCTTTCTCTGAAATTGTTCGATGTGATTAATTATTGTAGAATACGTTATACTAGATACTAGTAACAACTTAGACCAATACAATTAATGTGAGAGTAACATGTGAATATAATCGATTTTTTAACCGACTTCAAAAAAAAGGAGGAGGTTATCAATTCGGCCGGTATTTTTATTAGGTATTAAACGTTAACATTTTCACAAGTTAGTACATATTTTAAAACGAAAGCAAAAAGCAATTATCACCATCTAAAAATTAATTTTGACAGTTAAAAGTTCATGAGTAGGGCCTTAACTGTTATGTGATTAGTTGTCAATTGTCATCGAGATTAGAGGCAAAATACTTTAAATAAAAATTTGATCTGGTTATTGACCTTAGGTACTACGGACACTACAGAGGTTGTACAGGGGCCGTATTATGACCTCTTATTTCCAGACAGTTTACGCCGTGAATTGAACTGACTGGCAAATTCATATTATGTCATATATCACATGGCTGGTTATTGCGTTCATTATATGAATTTGAACAATGTGGTCACATAATGTATGTTAATATTTTGTGTTTAATACCTTTAGATTTAACATCATTTGATATAAAAATGAAATCGTTAAAATATAGAGCAACAATTTTTACATTGGGGCTTATCCTGGAAGCTTGGAAGGTGAAACCACGTCGGACAGCTAGCAAAAAAATAACAATAATAATTATGCCAATTACATAATATAAACCTATTAGAGAATATACCTTAGATTACAAAATAAAAGGCAGATGGAGCATGTCAATCGTCCGTCGCCCTTGTCAAAGAAAACACGAAATCAAAAACGAATACGAACCTCCGCCAGTGCTATAGCGATTCTAGTGTCATGCAATACGTCAAAATGGGTTTGATATTTTAATAAAATGCTGTCTTGTGATATTAAAACGCTGTATGTTCTCGAAAACAAACAAAAAGATAAAACATCGTTTTACAGGTTTTCTGTAGATTATTTGGCTTATTTAATTTTATATACAAATAATAATTTTACATATATGAAGGAATTCAAAACTTCAACGTATGCTGCCAGTATTTTGAAAATGAATTTGCCAATTTTAGGGGTAAAACGATCTTCGGCGTAGTTGGATTTTTTGTTGGATTTTTTGATCGTGAATGTGATTATTTCTATAGTGCAATAAAGGTTCATGATCATTATTAGATTATTTTAATAAGCATTATACATTTTTTTGTTACTTTTATAAAAAGCGTCATAGTCGTTTTCGCTCGCGATTTAATTCATGTGAACTCCATGATGGATATGATGAAAATAAAATGTCCCGCATTCTCGACTAAAAACTACCGCTATTCGCATCGCATTCATATGTTTTGAAAAATAAAAACTTTTTTTAATGTAATTTATTTAATTAAAAATTGAATAAAATTATTTTGTCCATATTTAACTTTAGTAGATAGGTGCTTTATGTAACAAAATAATTTTTACAATATTATAAAATAATATCATAAACCCGAATTTATATTAAAATAAAAATTAAAACATGACTGCTAATTTATGTAGCCTACGTCACTACCACCACTACCTTCATAATTCAGATGATTGCAATGACACCTCACAACTCAAAATCGATCCAACAGTTTATACTGCAGGGCGTGTCAAAGAAATATTATACATACATACACTCGAAAAACATAACCCTCTTTCTTCCGTAGTCGGGCAAAAATTTGGGAAATTTTTCAATATCTGGTAACATAACACGCACACAGAAGCACCGTGTTCGTACAGTGCAACGGCGAAATGACAGCACACATAGCTTTATGGAAATGACGATAAATCATTCGGTTTAGTTCGGCAACGCTCCATCTGTCTTTTATTTTGTAATCTAAGGAATATACATTTACACCTCACTTTAAAATTGTTTATAGGAAACATATTTAAGACCAAGTAAACACCGCAATGTCACGGTAAATAACTCAAGAGAAATGAGTAACTTCGCCTTATATATTACCTACAGAAAACATGTTTTACTGACATCGTATTTGTTACACTAGGTTATGGTTAGAAAATGATCCATATGCGATTTATTTAAATTTTATTTATACTAAAATTATAAAGAGGAAGAAAAGAAGAAAAGATTTGTTTTAAAAATTGTCTACTAGATCGATTTTAAAGATATAATATTATTATTTGAGCCTAGTTTAATTTTAAATTTGTAAAAAACTATAATACATAATATAAGTTTAGGTTTTGAACAAAAACAAGTTTTAATTTATGTAGCCAACATCCCGAATGTTGTATATTATTACAATTTAAAATAGGTATTATTTTTATAGAATTATCAATATAATATTTTTTTGTGATTTAATTTAAATAATTTGAGCGTTTTTTTTCCTTTCTCCATTGGGTCTAAGGCCGCGTTTCCATCTGCAAGAAAACTTCCGCAAGAAATGTACGACAGTCTGTCTGACAGCAGCTTGCAAGTCTACTTGCAGGTGGAAACGCGGAATTAGACTTGCAAGCTGCTGTCAGACAGACTGTCGGACATTTCTTGCGGAAGTTTTCTTGCAGATGGAAACGCGGCCTTAGAGTAGCTAGTTGCAATATTATTTTAAAACAAGCTTTTATCTCAGACTTTGAGCGCGGCGACCGAATGTAAAAATTCCGTAACGAAAAAACCTAACACCCCCTCTCCAATCGGCACAGCGATGCGATGCTATGCAATAGCTTTACCGCGGCAGTCCTCGAGTGCCACACGTATTTTTTTTGCACTCCTGGCATTGACCCTCAATTTTATGTATTATAATGCAATGACGGGTTTTTGTGTGATGCAATCAACGACGTATGCAATAAATAGTTCTGTAAAATTTGTGGTTACGGGTTTTATGTTTATTTCGTGTTTTTTTTCTTGAGTGTTTGAGTGTGAGAAGCATGCTTATAATTTTGACTGAATATTCATACCTATTATGTTAATCATATTTATTTTTGGAATTATTATTTAATTTATTAATTATTATATTTATGGAATATTTATATACAGGATGTCCCAATATTGGTATACTAAGCGCGAATGGACTTGTAGTTTTGCATACACTGATCACGTAAAAAATACTCAAACAACAAAATAACATCAAAAAATTTTTTGCTAATTTTTTCCTGAAAGTCCATGTTTTCTTCTCTAGCTTCGCGCTGCCGGCATATACCGCTTCGCTAATGTGAGCATTTTGTCTGTGAAAACATAATCTTTAACGATATAGGTCACGTGCTGGTATCAAAGTTGAGCGGGTAGCAAGTATTTTTTACGTACTCAGCGTATGCAAAACTATAACCTCCTTTGAGCTTAGTATACCAACAGTGGGACATCCTGTATATTAATCATATTTATTTTTGGAATTAATATTCTTTTATCATAATAATATTTCATCTTATTATTTATTACGCTTGGCTCTACCACACCGTTTTGGAAGTAAAATTGAGATGAAATAGGTATTTTTAATTAAAATCGAGCCCTGTACTTTTAAAGTATGTAATGTTTTTTTTTCACATGGCAAGACATAGGAATAGTTTTGTAGTTAACGTACCACTAATTGTTATTTTCTCTGCTTAAATCGCCCAATCAAGATTATAATTAAGTTACATATACAAACACCAACATATATTATATCGACAATATATTGAAATCGAGGTGTAACTTATAAGACAATGTGATATGTGTTAACAGCCAACCGCAATGTATAGGATACATTGTTATTATTATATCGTGTAGAATTACTTAGATATACACCCATTCTATACATATAATAAAGCGTAGGAAAGTCAAAACTGTACAATTGTAGATTAAACATAAAAATACTTGGGGCGTGATCTAAATCGATATCTAAGCCAAAAATATAGTTTTTAGAATTTTGTATGTTTGTCTGTATGTATATCCGGGCTAAACTCAAAAAGTACTTAAAATGCATGGATATAATTAACAGGTCATCATTCATCATGCTAAGATCAAAAGTAGCGGAGCAATGCAGGTAAAACCGCGTCAGTAATGAAATAAATTTAGTCAAAAACACACTCTAATATGATCAATTCATTAAATTATAGTAATGTCACCGATAATTGAATTTGAATTTGAATTACATCTGTCCATTTAGAGTGGGTCAAAAAGGATTCGGAAGCAGACAAACAACGTGACGCTATCGTAAAAACTTTAACCGATTACAGCAAAAAGGTTGACCTTATTTTAATTTCAAAATGTTACATTTACATAACTCGACATCGTCCTGGTTGACCTGGAAAAAAACATTTTTACTCAATAAAGATTTTAAAATGGTAAAATAATATTTAAAATCAGTCTACTAGTAGTATTTTCTAGTGTTTGATTTTACGCGAGTATTATACATTTAGAAATTAAAGATTGTAACGGATTTTAAACGCGATTAAAATAATTAATATAATGAATAAATCGCGTTTGAAATCCGTTAAAATCTTTAATTTCTAAATTAGTCTAGTAGGTAATTGTTAAGTACTACCATAAAAACAAGAGAACGTTTTTTCTTAATAATATTATTATAGTTTACTAGCGACCCGCCCCGGCTTCGCACGGGTGCAATGGCGGCCGGCCGGTACCGCCGCAAACGCTACGTCCCGCAATTTTTAAATCTGTAATATCTTCGAAAATATTCACTTAAATCATTCGGTGTAAAGGGCCATATAGATCTATATTAAATGAACAATGTATTCAAGGTATTTAATTGGTTAAGGATTAATGCTGTATTGGTTAAAATCGCTTCGAAAATTAGCCATTATTTGTCGTAAAAAGTAAATGACAAAAAAGTTATTGTGGGTTATCCATAAGAGATAGACATAGGGTAAAAGTGGGATAGATGCCGCACCGGGATAGATGCCTCA
>CAJQZM010032743.1:0-41341 GCA_907164665.1 Colias nastes | reverse complement strand
GTCTGTTTGTGTGCTGTGTGTGTGTTTAGGATATGTGGGTCGATGACCTATGACGATTTAATTTAATAAAAAAATAGTTCGAAATTATTTTATAATCGACCAATCCACTCACTGAAATTTTCATCCAATTTTTCAATAAATTTTATCTACCTACCCTTTTTAAAACACTGAAAATTTCCTAGATTGCAACCTATTTATATTAAATAGTAAGAGATTAACTTTAAATTTGCTATATTCATGTGATTTTTTATCTGGTTACAATTTTATATTTTGTTATTTTATAAACTCATGGAAGCTTTGCAAGTTTTCAGCTACATAGACCTACCGTGTGCGTACGTTGAAAGCTCGTAATAAGCTTCGATCCACTTAATAAATCACTAAGGTCTGAATAGAAAATATATTCAATAGTTTTTTGTGTACGTCCATTTTTAATATTTGAATTATAACCCGACAAAGTGCTGAGCCATCGATTTAATACAATAGATCCACGATAAACTATTCACACATCAATCACTTTCAGGCAATTCGAATGAATGTTAAATGAACGTGTTAAATGTGTACTGCGAATAAACAACGTTTTTTTTGTGGTATCCATGTGAACAAATTTACAGTAAATAACCAAGCAGAATTTGTATTATTTATCCATGAATGTTGGCTGGCTAAAACACCATCGTCATAATATCCTACTACCAAGTACCATTACACGAAATATGTATTGGTATTGAAGCGTTATCATAAAGTATTGAAATAAAAAGTTATTAAGCTATTGCATAGCTTCTATCGCGGGCCTTGAGCGCGGGGACCGAATCCAGAAATTCCGTAACGAAAAAACCTCACGCTCCCCACTCCGACGGGCACGGAGGTGTGGCTTAAAGGCATGCTATGCAATAGCTTTACCGCGGCAGTCCCCGAGTGCCACACGTCTTTTTTTTTGCTGATTTTGATCCTTTAAAACAAGTTAAAATTTAGAAAAATGGAAAAGTAAGCGCTTTTGATTCGCTTGCTGATAATGATCCTATTACTTCATCGATATATTAGGTCCAAAAAGTTGCTGAAATTAAAAACTATTCTGGCCAAATATAAATAAAATATATTAAGGAGTTATATCTACAAACCGCCTACAAATAAATTCGCGCCCTAAAAGGTTCGAGATTGCGCTCTCTAAAGGGCGCCATTAATGTAGTGTGAAGTGATAAAGCTTGTACATAAATAACAACCGGACGATTCACTGGAAGTCATGACGCTTTTAAGGATACAACGCCGAGTTAGATGTTAAGCAGTTACGGCAGCTGATAAACATATAGGTCAAATAAACTTAAAGGCCTAATAAGATCCTTGCCTTCATTTCACTATTTTAAAAAATATAAAACTAATAGAATTTCTAAATAGCATCCAATTCTATCTTTGGACAGTATGTTTTGCCTTCTTATCCATCCTCTATCCCTATACATTTTCAGCATTATACCTACATATATTTTAATTCAGCAGTCCGTTGGTCAGTTACAGATTTTCTAAACGTTGCCCTGGATTTAGTTAAAATAAATAAATGTTGATAGCCAGAGCACATGGAAAGCACTCGGCTAAATAAATTCCCACGGCCCAGTTCTTTGGCCTCGACCACAATTGCAATATACAATATTTAAACATACCAATTAGTAAGCCGATATGAATACACTCTTAGTTAAATAAATACTCATAGAATAATACTGTAGTGACAGTAATAATAACTACTTAGCAGTATTAATGCGCTATGTGCTCGCTAATTTAGGAATTAAACCGCCAATTGACTTGGTCAATAGTTTTTTGAGCTATGTACTGGTGTCAATTCCAATTTGTGTACAAAAATATATATGTGTATGTTTTCATCTTGATGATCGTTCTGTTATTATAGTGTAGGTATGTGTAAGGTAATTTATTGACATGGCGAAATTAAAGGACGAAACTGTTCCTGCTCCTTAATTTTATCGAGGCGATCAAAGGAGAGGAGGAGTCCCAAATTATGTAATGCCTTCACAGAAGAATATAAAGAACTTGCAAATGTAATTGTTTTTTTTTTTTTTTTTTTTTTATGTCAGAGCAAGCAAAGGGGCAGGTGGGCCACCTGATGTTAAGTGGTCACCACCGCCCATAAACACTTGTAACACTAGAAGTGTTACAGGTGCTTTGCCGGCCTTTTATGGACAAATAAGCTCTTTTCTTGAAGGCCCCAATGTCGTATTTGTTCGGGAACACCGCAGGTGGCAAATCGTTCCACAGTTTCACCGTACGCGGAAGGAAGTTGCGGGTGAAGCGGACAGTGGTGGAGCGCCAACCATCCAGATGGTGCGGATGGAACTGGTTCTATATAGAATATGAAATGCAAAAGTATTATGTTCTCTACTCAATATTATGTGGTATAGATTGACACAGAACGGTATACCGCTTTGATAGTCGTCCTTTGAAAGCTAATAATGCACGATATCTTATAGATATATCTTCACGATTTAAATTTTATAAGGAAGTAACTATTTGATTTGATATCAATAATTGAATTCTTATTTTTTTTTTTTAATATAAAAGCATTTCTCAAGATCTAAGAAGTATTTTCCTCGTTACGAAATATGGACTAACGGGAAAACCAGCTTTAAACGTTAAAATCGTACATCATGTGTTTTCAGTGTTAAATGAATGTCATTAAACTAATCTTCTTGCAATTTCGAGTGCAGTTTTGGAACTTTATATTTACTGTTTGGAAATATATTGGACAAAATTGATATTGGAGTAGCGGAGTAATTAATATTGGCATGCAATTCTAACAGAGTAACAGATATCGTATTCAAGTGAATTAAGTTCATTGTATTAATTAGAAGCAGCTTGTGGATTTCTGAATTGCAAATAAAACAATATTATTATTATAGAAAATTAAATTATTTAGTTAAGTACGTGTAACAAAGTGTATTCGTAGGATTTCTCTAGGTTAAGTGGAAACCGATTTCCGTTACATGCCGCACGAGTAGCTAATTCAGTATTATAAATCGGACCTGAGGAACTACATATACCTGGTATTTTCATATAAAGAAAATTAAAGCGATCAAGTAGACCGTATATATATATATATATATATATATATATATATTATATATGGATACATATTACATCCTCACTTATATAAATAACAACGAATACGGAGTACGGTACTCGTGAAATCTTATCGTCTTCTCAAATTCTGAACCTGCTCGAAACCACAACAAAGAAATGACTATAGTATTATTCTCATATAGGTAGGCCAATGAAACCAGTCCGGTAGAAATGCATTTCCCCAATAAAGGCGACAAAAAGTTGAAAGACCTCGCTTACCGAAATCGTTAAGGATTCTGATCCTGTTTTGATCTGCCTTTATATCAGGTGTCACTGACCTTCGCATATCGTAAATATATCCAGGGTGAGTGCTCCGAGCGAGGGTAAAGACCTGCATTTGATTCCAGGCCAAAATTATTGTGAATACGTTGAAATTATATTGTTATGATTATTCAAATTGAACCCGACAATAGTTATATTTAGTCGTGTTAAATGACTCGCGCGATTTGTAAGACCTTCTAGTTTTGTTTGACATTTTGGCTTCGATTCCCGGTAGGCGGAAAAAGTTAGGCTCCGCTAGCGTGCAAAGATCACCTGTCAACATGGACAATTTAATAAAATTGAGCAGTTTTATCTTCAGGAACGATTTAAGTGTCAAAAATTAAATGTGCAATTCATTCAGAAAACACATGTTCAATCGTCAGCGTACCATTTTGGAGTTATAAATTATCATAGCATTTATGTATGCTATTACCTGTATAATGTATAGGTATCGTCATAAAATGTTATGTTGTAGAACCACCTGCAAAGATGATTTCGAAGCCTCGTATCCTAATACGTATTCCATTTCACGGATTAATTATTCTTAAGTTACAGATATATGATCAGCTTTATGTTTACTGTTGCTTACTCCAAGAATTTTTCTTTTCTTATGCCTTCCCAAGCTATCCTTTCACCTTAAAAGAATCGTTAAGGATTGTCAGGGTTTACTAGGTTCTTAATTGCAAATTTCCAAGTAAAGCTGCACCAGAAGTAAATTAATTTTCTCTTTAGTGTCCGTATAAATTAACGATTGTATGCGATGAAGCTACTGGATGTTTTTAATTTTATTTCGTTCGTCGGAAGCCCCGCGCAGACTGGACGTGGACGTACTGAGTAAACCCACAAATGTTTACAGTAAATACTGTTACAGGGAACTCGGCGTTTTATGTACCTAGTGCAGGATCGAATGTCTGGATTGTATGTTTTATAGGTTCATGTATATTGTAGAATGTATTTAATTGATTTTGAATTTACTGTTCAATTTAATTTTGTACGTACGTACCTCTAGATGTAGAAAATGTATTATGTACTATGTGTATTTAATGTTTTTTGATAGCTTTTGATTTTATTATCTCAAATATTCAATACAATCTCCAAAAAATACGCGAAGAACAAAAGTCATTAGCATTTATCTATTCCCGTCACGAGACAAGAATAAAGACGTGTCAACAGAGTTGAAATTCTATTTAATCATTTGTTTATTTAATACCGCGTGAATTCTTTATGGCTTGTCTATTTTTTTTTACCGTTGATTCATTAAATGTATTAATTAGATTACCTTTATAATGCATGTAACCGAATCACTTTTAAAATAACTTGTCTAGCAATAGTTCGCCCCACTGACTTGGCCTACATTGTCTAGAAATAGCGCGTGCGCACCCCCCCGCTTCCCCCCCTCCCCCTTGCAGATTAGCAGCTGTCGAAGCAACGGGGAAATGACACGGTTAAAGAGATTATAGAATAAGTGGTAATGGAGATTTTTCTTGTAACGTAATGCTTCTTTGTTATTTAGAATATTTACCTAGTCCTCTGGATAAGGTTTTATTGGAGTAAGGTTGTAGTCGTTATCCCTGGCTTTGCCCACGTTGAACCTAAATAAAAGTCTATGTTATGTTTCTTATTAAATAGTAAAAGAATTGTCATAACCAATTCAATAGATCCAGAGACGTCATTTACAAACGTGAAAAATGAAGCTTTCTTATAGTCAAATCAAGTCGAGAGCTTTTATATGTATAATTTTTCCTCTACATATAAGATTAGATGAAGCATACAAGGAGGCATCCACTTATTCAGTTAGTTTTTTATTGTATTCCTAAACACGATACAAAGTAGGATACTATACAACAATATCTATGCATATAATGTGTGTTGGAGGTGCGCCAGCCGCTTTGTCCGGTCCGTGAACCCGCTGCACTCGAGTGTGGTGCGCAAGTCGCAACCACTGAGTGGGTGCTAGTGTATATAAGGGTTATGTGCAGCAAAGTGTTAGGACACAAATTTATCAATAAGAGGATGAATGAAGCGATGAGAATGAGGGCAGTACAGTCGACTGTTCGAAAGAATCATGAGACTTCTTGGTAATGTTTGTGAACAAGTCTGTTTTTGTCGAAAATTGAAACTTTAGTCGAATCTTGGAAATTAGTAAGGAAATATATATGTATGATAGTTGGTATACCAACTTTCTATTCCGAAATAAACTATTATCAATCTATCTGTTTGATTTGAAAGGAAAGTGAATAAGCGATAAAAACATATTCGTTTCCACTAAATTAATGTTCGGGAAAATACGTTGAATAGCGCTGTTTTTGAATAGAGATTTTTATACACTGCTGGTTCTTTCGACAAATTCTAGGAAGCTAGGAAAATTGACTTCCACGAATATACACGAACGTTAGGAAATTGTTATGATACAAAATACCTAAATTTCATTCACGATACAAATGGGATAAATTGTATCAACTATTAAGTATTAACCATATTAATTCATTTCAGTAACAGAATTTTGCACGATTGCAAGGATTTTATCATACTTAGATAATATGTTGTTTTTAATAAAAAATTAAATCAATATTGACATTGATGAGGTCAATAGCTTTAAATTTTAATATATTTTAATGCTCCTGCCCATAATGCGTTGGTGACGGCTATTTTTGTCTCGTTAACCAGCAATTGCCATATAAGAAAGAGAGGACTTGTTTACTTGCTCTCATAAAAAACTTTATCAACAATATACAAACATGAAAAATAATAAACGCAACCTTCACACCTCCATTCCCTCGAGTTTCCATTATATTTCACTTTAAACTGTCACGTTGAACGTTCTTTATTCTCTCTCCGGTGTATTGCGCTTAAATAAATACAAATAATTAGAATTACAGCGGTAAAAAAGATATTACGTAAATGGAGTTCTCGAGAGAATCGAATCGAGATAAATACGCGGCATTATTTTCAATTGACTCTGTACTGTACGTACAGTGTACAGTTGTACTGAAGTAAATAAAGCGGTAATTGAGAAACGTATTTTATTTTTTACTAGGTGTGCCCCGCGGTTTCACCCGCATTGCTCCGCTCCTGTTGGTCTTAGGGTGATGATATACAGCCTTGATGATATATAACCTTCCTCGATAAATGAGCTATCTAATACCGAAAGAATTTTTTAAATCGGACCAGTAGTTCCCGAGATTAGCGCGTTCAAACAAACAAACTCTTCAGCTTTATAATATTAGTATAGATGTTCAAAAGGAGCCTGTTTTTTTTTATAATTAATCGTATATTTTCCGTTTTGCACCGCGTTTGTGAGGACAGGTTTGGTGGATAAATAGAATTTATTTGCGTCCGTTGATTCTTCATGTACTTCTTAGTATGTGATTTTAATACTTATATTTGTTCCGAAGTAATATTTGGTTAAATAAATGAGCTTAACTTTATCGTGATAAGGTCGTGTCTATTGGGTAACGTTGCTTCAGTTATGTTATTGCTTTGCTCTTGTTATAATTAACTCCTGCTAAGAAATGATGAGGACAGAAACACACATAAAATATACTGCATATACATTTTTCCAAGCCAAAAATTGTTATCACGTATTATTGATTGACAAAAATGAAAAAAAAAATGAAGTTACTGAATGAAAATCAAACGTCTTTTATATTTCCTATTGATACAAAAACAAACCAAAAGTAAATATTTTTTCTCATTCAGAGCTTTATAGATTTTCTGCTATAAAACAAAGGTCGGGAAAAAAGGGAGCGATTTTGTCTTATCCTGTGGTCTTATCCAAACATCACGCGACCTCTTCAATAAAAACCGATAGTTTTGACTTTTACATAATATGTCTTATCGGTGATCGAGAATATAATGTATCGATTGTCTATTTATTGAAGGTATCTAACGTAGAGTGTATAAAAAATGTAGAAGGTCGCTGGTTGTCGCACGATGTTATATTTTTAGCTTCTAGATACTGAGCGAAGTTTTGAAGAAGGTTTTATGTGCTTAATAATGTATGGAATAACTTGTCCCGATATGTGTAAAATTGAAATTTATTATTGTGAAAGGAAAGTTAATGTAAGTATATTTGTTACACACAAAAGTTTACTCAATTTTCAAATTAATGTTTCTCCTCGATGAAATCATTTTTATAAATTAATTTTCTACATCCAATGCTTTCCTACAAGGAAAAAAATAACTAAAAAAAAAAACAAAAATAGAAACGTCAGTTGGTACGGATATTTCGATTTATTTAATTAGTTTATTGATTATTATAAAACGTGTCTTCAAGGTCATACAATTATATTGCGAATAAATAAATTCAATTATAAATACCATTTGTTTATAGAGATATTTAATTTTATATAAATATTATATCAATTGAAATAGGTAATATTAACATATTATTAACTTGAAATTACCAATATCCTGTATACAGAAACGCGCTTAACCAATTACTTAATATTTAACATTAATATTAATAATCTATTTTATTTTACGTACGTTATAATGTAACAAGGTCATTGAGACCTGTCAAACCAAACACACATGCCTGGGAAAAAATATATTGGGTATTTGATGTGTGGAATTCTATCCATAACGTGACATCAAAATTGTGGCAACACATAACCTAGTACCTACTGTAAGTGTCGAATTGTATAAAGGGGAGATAATAATTGTAAATATTGGATGTTTACCAATTAACATAACTAAGTTGTAGAATATGTACATAATTTGTAGGATACTTAAGGCGAAAACAAGCATTGTTTACGATAAAATAGCAATACTCTATAATCCTCTTCTATCAGATTCTAGTCTATTTCTTCTTCAGAATTCACCATTATAAATGGAAAATACTATTAATTGATGCTTATTTCTATCAACGGAGGCGGTTGCTTATTAGACTGAAGCACTTGTAATTTGTTTACTTTTATGACTGATATATTATTATACTTTATGAGAAACTAGCTTCCGCCCGCGACTCCGTCCGCGCGGATGTCGGTCTTCGCGTGGATGGTTTATTTCTCCATTTTGAGTAACTCTGACAATGACATCTTATAAATATCTATTGGACCCAAATACGGCTAGGTCTATAATAATACGCAACGTGTGTTCGCGGTTCTACAGAACGTCTATGGATAAAACTGAAAAATTAAGATTATTTTTTTTCTACGTATTTTTCCAGGATAAAAAGTATCCTATTTTACGCCCAGGATAATAAGGTATAATTATACCAAGTTTCATCGAAATCGAACCGTTAGTTTTCACGTGATGTCTTCACATACAGACAGACAGACAGACAGACAGACAGACAAAAATTTTTTTAATCACATATTTGGGTTTGGTATCGATCCAGTAACACCCCTTGCTATTTATTTTTTCAATATTTTCAATGTACAGAATTGACCCTTCTACAGATTTATTATATGTATAGATAAATAAACAAATTGAAATTAAAATGTAAATGTATAAAGGTACGATAATTGATAAACGAGTTTATATAATAATGTTAACAATTGTATAATACACGACGAATACAAGTATCGAAGAGAATCGCCAAACGGTTCCAATCCAATAAAATATTGTATCTAGTATTTGAGGAAATATTAAACACAGCAGTCATTTTCCGCGACAGGCCGAATGTTGCCAAAGTTTTCGATACAAAAGATAAATGTTTCGTCATCGGAAGAGAAACGAAGCAGTTCCCTTGGCAATGACCGAGCGTCTGATCTAATAATCTTGTAAACGTCACAATAATTTACTTTTTCCTGAGTTAATTCGGTCACAGAGTAAATAATGGGATCACGGTGGCCGACACTGAAAGTGCGTTTTGGCTTCGCTACTCTTTTATATAATTGAAGCAGTTGATGTAAAGAATGTATTATAGTTGTGGCAGAATAGAATACCTACTAGTACTTCTATGCTCAATTATGATATGAGCTAATTATGATCTATTTATTATTTACCCTAAATGTCACCAACATATATAGCCATAATAATAGCCCTCGAAAGGAATTGTAGCGAAAGGTATTGCGTGAAATTCAAATAAATATAGTCGTTGCAGGTTTAACAAGTACTTTATAAATAACAAGTAACAACCCTATTCAAATAAAAATACACTCCAATTGAAATAACTAAGTACTGGAATAGACACTAATTTAAGTACACTCAGCATTTTATGCCCCTAAAAGTTCGCTAGCAATTTCATTTTCCAGCGGCATTTTCATTGTTGAAGTGGCAACCTTGATCCTAGAAGCCGGCATTATGAGCGACGCTCGTTACACGCCGTCGGATATACTGTTGTGGAACTGGTGGATAGGCTGCAGAAAGTTTTGACTTTGTTCCAAATAAATCTAGAACGTGTATTATTTAAAATTGAGCATTAGCTGCGTTCACGGTGCCAACATGCAGCTTTTTGGAGCGATCACGTAATACTACACGCTTCTGTTTTATTGGGTAAGTTAGTTTTCATAAAATTTCCGAAAATAATGTTTAGTTGATGCCCTAATGGTATTCATGGACCTCTTAAATCAAGTTCTCATGAAGCTTTCGCAAATACAATAATCTTAAAGAATTTTCTTTAATCGGAGCAATTCATTCAATTTAAACCTTAAATATGACCGCACAGAAGTTAATAAGAAAAAATGATACTTACAAATGGAGAGAGACGACGTCATTTTTAATACCGGTAATCCTAAACGATTTATTAACTTTTTCTCCTAATATTCTCTAAGGAGATGAGATCAAATTTGATCCTCTTTCTATAATTGAAGTCATAAATTTCCAGCATTACGAATCTAATTGGATAGCGAAAGTCCTTTTTTATTTTGACAAATGGTGAAAATCTAAATACCATATTTTGTTCCATCCTTCATTGAAATAACGTTTTTCACAAATAATAAATCGGTCGGTCCTTTTAAAAATGACCTACGAAAATTTAATAAACTTCAATAATCTTTCTCCCTTTCTGTGGAGCAAAACCCACGCGGGTGCTACTACTTTTAAATAAATGCGTACACATGAATACATACAGTAAATATCGAGTGTGTTCGGACAGCGAGAAATTGTGAGTCGGGAATATGTCATGAATAAGGCAAATATACAGAGACCTCGCCCAGATTCGGGAGTATTGCTTTTACTGGTATTGGATTGAAACATTTTTTGATTTTTAAAAATTTCTGCGCGTTAAATATTTGTGTTATCTGTCCAGAACACGGAGAGTCACTTAATTTTTGCTATGCAATTAAAATCTTTTAACTTTCTGATAAACAGTTTGATACTAAACGATTAAAAAGCTTTTTTAAAAGCTTGCTAACTATAACACAGTAATGTGGGTGAGAACGTAAGAAGAAATAACCTAAAACAATTATAAAATCTAGTTGGAAAAAACTATGCAGCTTAATTGTATTAAAGTTTTGTTTACTGGCAAAAATAATAATTATACATATTGCGAATCTCAATCCCATTTGTGATTAATTAATTCTCAGCAATACATATTGGACAATAAGCATAGTGCAGGAACTGAGATGCGGTGGTGTGCCACTTAATTTCCTTTCTCAATTACTACAGATGAGGTTCTACAATACATTATGCAGTATGTACTCCATCCCTGTATAGTTCTCTTTGCTCTGTCAAATGAAGACGAAGCTTCAATAAATAATTCGTCTCAAAAGCACTGAATTCAAAGACAAAAGGAGTTGAACAAATTGGTCATGTCCGGTGAGTGTGCCGGATTTCAGCTCAGTCTTTGTTCTGAGATGTCCAATTTGCGAAATTGTTATGAATTTAACATTCATGACTTTATTATGAGCACAGCTTGGGGGTTTGCATTTGTCTTGTGAAGTTGACAGCGACATACCTACAATGTAAGGCACTGCGTAAATGTTATGAATAAATTTATCGCGTGGAAGAGTGAGCTTCCTGCTATTAAATTAATGTTCGGGAACATTTTAATACGTAAACAAGTTATCCAAATAAAGTTTGCTTCTTTGTTGGATAGCGGAAGAGGGAATCATAATTACCTAATTAATCTAGTCTTGAGTTGAAATACAGAGGTGGATCGTTCACAATGAGTCGGGAAAAACTACGCCTCAGGAGATCTATCATTACATTTTTTCACGAAATTTTAGCTTTAACCCGCCGTACTCGGTAGAGCATTTTACCGGAGAAAATATTAATAATTCCTTCTATAAATTCTACTAATTGGCAATGGCTACGTAATTGATAATATTTAAATGAAATTAAGCAAAACAGATCCTCATCCGATGTGGTTTTTCGATTATAAATAGTATCTAATGTTTCAATGTTAACAATTTATTCAATTTTATTTATTGCTTCAGTTGAAGACAATACTGCGATGTGAAATTTGTATGGAGAACATTACAATATTAACGTCAGTAAATGATCATATTTAGTTTATATGTGTTCATGATCCAAAATCTTAACTGAAAATATAGATACATATATAATATGTATCAGGTTATTGAAAAAGTCACTATTCACTATTTCATGACCGGAAAAACTGCCACAACTGAACGACTGCGTCATTAATGACATTATGGTTTATTTAATTAATTAAGAACTGTATCCGTTACAACGGTTTTGATCCATTTTGTTTTTAACTAGCCGTGGCATTTCGCCAACGGACGTCTCCGCATAAATAATATGCGCTATCATGTTAACTAATAGTGGAATCGCAAAAAATATAAAACACGCCGGTTGGCGAGCCGCCAAATTGAGTATATATGTATGATTTAGTATTGTCTTTATGAGGAGCGGAGATTGAACCCCCGATAGGAAGTTATTCTTCTCGCCTTTGTCATGTCAAACTAATGTTTCTGGAACAGTTAAACGGTTGTGCAATATCCACATTTCCACTTTTTAGTTTCCAAGTGATGTACATTATATAATGTACATTATATAATTATATAGATATAATTATATATGTATATACATATATATCATATGTACATATGTATTTTTAAATCATATTCATTATGTATATATTTATAATATAAGTAGTTATTTGGTTTAAATCTATTATAATTAAACTTTCATTACTGCACCACCTATTGTTTTTCCCCTTTTTTAATTCAAAATCCTACCCATAGGTTGCCTGGTAGAAATCGCTCAGTAGCGATAAGGCCGCCTTTTTGGCTTTAAATTATATTGTCTTTTTCTTTTTGTTATATTGTCTGTTTTTATTTGGTGCTAAATAAAGTGTATTTATTTATTTATTTATTATTTATTTACATTTGAAACTATTACTGTAACATGTTCATGAGTTTATTTATGTGTTGTTACATTAAGTTTATAATTTGTTATTTCTTTTGTTACAGGTAATTCTATTTTGACTCATCTTTGGGAAATGCTGCTTTTTTCACGCGTTCATTGAGTGATAAGTATTGATTACTTTATGACTAATTTTTCAGAATATTTGGTTATCCATTGCACTTCGAAGCGTAATAATCGTACTTGCATTTAAAGCACGTAACATCCCCTTTTCATGCATCGCGTGGTCCAGCATAATGTGCAAAACTCATTTAATTAAACCAAGTGTAAAATTTTCAAATCAAAGTACTTACATGCATGCTCGTTATTCCCACCGCTGACCCTCTGTCACGTTCGGTTTGATTACGTGACGTTTGCAGGTTTCACGCGTTCTACGGTAGTTGATTATCGTTTTCATATCGTGCAATTTTTCTATGTTTTGTTATATAGAGAACTAGCTTTCCACCCGCGGCATCGCCCGCGCAGTCAAAGAAAAACCCGCATAGTTCCCGTTCCCGTGGGTTTTCCGGGATAAAACCTATCCTATGTCCTTTCTCGGGTATCAAAATATCTCTATACCAAATTTCATGCAAATTGGTTCAGTAGTTAAGGCGTGATTGAGTAACAGACAGACAGACAGAGTTACTTTCGCATTTATAATATTAAGTATGGATTTCAAAACTGTCAAATAGGGAAGTTGACGTACGAGATATGGAACAGTTGCACTTTTATTGCTTTGTTGCGGCAGGTCAGTTTTCCATACCACTTTTAAAAACTGCATCAGGGGTCGAATTGTATTTTTTGCGGCTATTATTTAGTACAAGTTTTTTTTTATGTTTTATTCATGATAGTTTTGTGTTTTTGTCTAAAGCATTCAATTACAAAATGATTTAAAAATACTTTAAAAAACGTTGATCAACAAATTAATATCCTTATCGCCAATAAATATAAATTATTCCAAACAAGACTTAACAGTAACTGACCTACATAACAAGCAACGACTCTTTGTAATCTCCAACTTCAGAATAGAAAAGGTATTTGTCAGTCGCGTCCCACTCAGCATTAACTCCCTAGCCTCTACGAGGGGTGTCTCATCTCGTTAACCTGATCTGTTTAATTATTCTGAACAGCTGAGAGCCGGGTGAGCACGATGTTGCACTCGGAGTGGCATTAATATGGCCGAGAGTAGCTACGGCATGGCAAATATGTTAAGGAAGTTTTATGAACTGGGGTGCATTTTAGTTAGAAGTTCTTGATGGTATGATAGGAGGTTCTGGATGGGTTGTTTAATTTATAATTGATTGCCTGTGGTGGCTACCTTTTGACCCAGAATTATTTAGCATAAACAATTACATAATTAACATTCTATAGTATAGGTACTTTCGAGTATAATATATTCTTGATAAGCATTTATTTTTATTTTCTAAGTAGGAACGTCATCTTCAAAACAGCTATTAATCATTTTAATACTATGTCTAATATAATTCATGTTATGAGCCAGTTGGAAATGAGTTTCGCTGCCTTTATATTTATGTCAGCGATGTTGATGTTTTCCTGTAAACATTGAAGAGCTTTTGGGACAGATTGTATTGTTTTTGATCCTTTGTGAGGGTTTAACTAAAGTGACAAAGTCGGGGAGGCGTTTGCATAAAACATTCATTTGGTTTATTGCTAGCGTTATATGTATATTGAAAGAGTTTCAAAGAGTAATTAATTGACTCGTGACCGTGTTAGTTGGGAAATGTTTTATACAGGTAAAAGGTAAAAAAGTTTTAGCTATGTTGGTGAAATTTTTATCAGAGAATTCCATACTGACATTATAAAGTCTGTTTGCATGTCTGTCTGATCACACACACTTCTTCGAACATAAAATCAATTAGGATACAATTTAGATTGAGAATAGAAGCCTCAGGATCAAAGTTAAGCTTCTTTTTAGTCAAATTACTAACTAAATAATACCCGTGATTTTGTCTATGCGTGTAACAACAGGTCACATATAGTTATAGTTATCATTTATAAATAAAGTTACGTAAAGATCTTAATGTGAATGTTTATTCCTAGTTCTACGAAAATACCAAAGATTTAGGTTAACTCGATATTCCTGGATGATGTACAAATATTACGATCGGTCGTTAAAACTATTTGCTGATGCAATGTTAGGATAATATGACTTCGATATGATGAGTTTTTGAAAATAATTTATCTAGCAATTTATTTCAAGGATTGGTCAAACAAATTTGTAACGCAACGGTCCCATTAAATCCATATTTAACGTAAAACCTTAAGGATATTCAAATTCGGGAAGTTATTTTTTAGGAGTTATATAGTTTACCTTTTCGTGAAATTTGAAAATACGGGAGCTATATGCATAAAATATCTAATACATTATTAACCAGTAGGTCATTTTCTCATAAAAATAAATATCCAAGGCAATCCTAAAATATCTTTAACCTTTAAACTAGAAATTTTAAACTTAAAAGCTGAAACTGTTATGCAATTCATACAAATTAATTGAAAGCCGGAGTCCCATTGAACGAATTTCCCTGAAAAGGCGGTTGAATAATGTGACGCAACCCGTATTGGGGCTGGCTTCAAGTGCAAGGTCGATCAATGGCAGCCAAGGTCGCTGCAGGGGGACGCGGACGTGACTCCACTGTAATGCTGTGATGTGGAATTATATCGGGAATAGCTGGTTTTAAAGAGAGTAAATGTTAGTTTGGTGGGTAGGGTGGATTTGGAATGGATAGATCAGAATTTTTGTAACTTAATTAGGTAGCTTTTTAATTTTATTATACGCCTATGATGATGCTGAATGATTTAAGTATATACGTCATGATGTCCAAAATCTTGTGATGAAAAACGTGACCATTTAATTTAGCGCTAAAAGTACGATATTACGTTTCTGGCTAATTTAATTATTATGACATGTTTATAGGGTGATTATTTTGTATTACATATGGAAGAACCAAGAGTTTGACGTCATTTGACATAAATGTATCCGCACTTGACCAACCTGGTGAATTATGGCCGAAACCATCACGAGAGGCCTGTAGCTGTATAATGATTTTACAAAATAATAAATAACGATCCAATGATCCGAGCGTTCTACTAATATATTACAGTAACTTGTCTACACAGAATAACAGAATAAAAATATCAAAGAAAAACAGACGCGACAGTTTAGAGTGAATTATGTTATTTTAATCACGTCGTGCTGTCATGTTGTTGCCATGCCCCCCGCTGAAAGCGACGGCCTTGCGGTAATTGGGCTAAATCTATTTCGATGCACCTCTTCCCAATGTTCCGGTGTCGTGCATACAGGCGTTGCGTTATTTTGCTTAAAGAAAAATAGGAAAGAATGTTAATGGGAAAATGATCCGCTTGAATCGGTTGTAAAAGTTTGTGTCTTGTGCTTTCACAAAGTTGAGTAAGGAAGAAGTTTGATCGAACTATGAATAATTAAATAATAGAGATAAAAATGTAAGAAATTTATCTATATTATAATATTTTAAAGCTGAAGAGTTTATTTGTTTGTTTGAACGCTCTAATCTTAGGAACTACTGAGCTACTACTATAATATATCTTCACGCTAAGACCAACAGGAGCGCAGCAACGCGGGTTAAACCGCGGGGTACAGCTAGTTGTTTTATATTTCCCGACGTTCATACAACGCCATCTAGTTCGAAACTAAGCAAAGCTACTCGAATGTTGAAATGAATGAAATGAAAATGCTTTCTTACTCACGAGTAAAAATAAATTTATACACATAACACTTGAAAAGAAATTTATAGAGGCTGGCCGTATTGCTAATAGTTTACTCTCCCTATAAACATAAATCTATAAAGATAATACTACAGATTAGTTAATAGTTACTACGTAAATTATACAACCAGTTACCAGACCCAGTTGAGGTGCAACGGTTCAGGCTAGTAACTACCCTGAAACAGGATTATTGTATTTTTCTTATTTTACTATTGCTCTAGTTTTAAAAGCACTTTATAGCAGACATTTTTAAAATTGAAATGGATATAAAATTGTTATATTATTTTTACGGTTTCTGTTGCCGCAACAAAATCGTGCGGAACGGAGCGTTGCTACTACGTCATCGCGGCGTCACGTCCCCGCGCCGTGCGATTGGCCGCGGATGACCTTACCACTGTCCTCTACTACCACTTCGATTTGCCACGCAGCCGCCGAGCAGTGAACTCCTTCGCAAAAATTCATTGTACCAAACGCACTCTGTAATTTTGATTATTAAACTATACGCGCAAGTTTATTTCGTCTTCTTTTCGCCACCCAAAGTCCATCGACCAGTTTGTACACAACATTTCTGGACCTTCGACCCCGGATCCTGGATTTTGGAGACGCAATCGGCGAAGAAGTCGCAAAATTACAGTGCAGTTTGGTAAGACGGCCAGCTAATTTATCCAACCCTGTGAAGCTTCATCTAATTGATACTGTGCTTTGTATATTCCAGAGCTTTTGGTGTTGCTTGCCTCCTCACGTGCTTTTACGCAACCGAAGAATCTGCTTCACGTGGCACGTAAGTACTTGTAGCTTTTTACTTCAGTCATTATGTCGCTATCTGAACAAAAGGAGCTTAAGGAATTGAGGAAAAAAAGGGGTTTAATTAAATGTAGATTAACTAACTTTAAAAAATACGTTTCTTCGTTTGAAAATGTTGACCTTGACACGCATCAGAGGGCAGAACTAAAACTACGTATACCAGGTGCACAAAATTTAATGAACGATTTCAACCAAGTACAAAGTAAAATTGAAGATCTTGTCCCGGAGTCAGAAACGGATAAACTCATAGAATCACGCGTCGAGTTTGAGAGGGAATATTATGTTGTCCTGGCGATGCTGGACTGCATGGTAAACCCAGATAGTTCCGAGGATAGATCTGTTAATAAATCCATTGACTGTTCCTTAGCGCACGACCAACATACGACCTGTAACAATTTTAGTAACGATTCAGTAAAATTACCGACTATTTCTGTACCTAGCTTTGACGGTTCACATGAACACTGGGTAGAATTTCGCGATACGTTTTCATCCTTAATTCATGATTCGAAATCAATACCACCAATTCAAAAATTTCACTATTTAAAGGCGAGTTTAAAAGGTGACGCTAAAATTGTAATAGAAAACGTTGAATTTTCATCCAATAATTATCTGGTTGCATGGGATCTTTTATTAAACCGCTTTAATAACACGCGATTGATAGTGCAAAGTCACATTAAAGCAATATTTTCCCTACAAAATGTCTCCAGAGAATCAGCTTGTCAATTGCACAATTTAATCGATACAATTTTAAAAAATTTACGTATTCTTAAAATCTTAGGAGAACCCACTGATTATTGGGACACTTTAATTATTTATATCGTGGTATCAAAGTTAGATCCCATTACTGAACGCGAGTGGGAACAATTTAAGATCACTTTTTATAAAATACATAAGGACAAAATTATTAAGCTACATGATTTGTTGGAATTTATAAAAGAAAAAGCCGATTTATTAACTACACTTTCCGTAAATCACAGTAAACCTAGTATTTCGAATAATTCAAATAAATTTTCTACTTACCAAAATAAAAATTCATCATCCAAAATTCATTGCAACATAGTTTCGGATAACAAATATTCTAAATCGCAATCCAATAAGTCGCGCAGCCATTACAAGTCATGTTTGCTATGTAACGAAAAGCATCAGCTATATTCATGCCAGAAGTTTCTCGACTTATCCCCGCAACATAGGCTTAATTTAATTACGGATAAAAACTTATGCATTAATTGTATGCGTCCAGGTCATTCGGTTGGTACTTGTATTTTTGGTCCGTGTAGAAAGTGTGAACAAAAGCACAATAGTTTACTTTGTGATGCAATTAAATTATCACCAATTAAACAAAATACAGTGACGTTAACTACGTACGAGCACCCCTCGCTTACTAATACGCATCCCGTTACATCAGATAACGCACACATGCAACTTCAATATACTAATCACGCACAAACCGTTATGTATACAAAGGATGACAATTCTTCGCAACAGATTGTCATATTGTCTACGGCGATAGTTGAAGTATATAATGAATCGGGTGAGTATTATTGCGCACGCGCAGTTCTAGATAGCGGAAGCGAGCGATCCTTTATTACGCAATCGTTGGCAAATAAATTAAATTTAAGAATATTACAGTCCACTCAACATATTCACGGTGTAGGTAATTCTATTACGCAATGTTCGCAATCTTGTAACATTGAAATTAAATCGCGCGACGGGAGCTTCACTGCCCGTTTTCAATGTTTAATTTTGCCCCAAATCACATCAAAATTGCCTACAACTACATTTAATTTCAATCAATTTAATATTCCTCACAATTTATTGTTAGCTGATCCCAGTTTTTACGAAAGTCAACCTATTGATTTACTGATCGGTGCTGATTTATTTTGGGAATTAATAACCGAAGGAAAAATGCGCCTTAAAAGTGGTCCTTTCCTTCAAAACACCAAATTAGGTTGGATAGTGTCAGGTGCAATTAAATCTTTTCCGTATACTGGTAATAAAAATTTAACGCATATTAATTGTAATTATTCGACATTATCCACGGAAGATGATTCACTCGATAAGTTAGTTAGGAATTTCTGGGAATTAGAAGAACTATCCGCGCCTAGCAATAAATTACAGCAATTATCGAGCGAAGATACTGCTTGTGAGGAACATTTTATTCGCACAACACGTCGACTTTCCGATGGTCGTTTCTGTGTTTCAATTCCGTTGAAACAATCACCTGAGTTATTAGGTAATACACGCGCACAAGCTGAACGTCGTTTTTACGCGTTAGAGAAACGTCTTCAGCAAAATACTAATTATAAAAAGATGTATTCTGATTTTATACAGGAATATATTAATTTAGGTCATATGAGTCTCGTCAATACGTATGGGAATCCGCACTATTTCCTACCGCATCATGGTGTGTTTAGGGAGCACGCCACCACAACTAAATTACGCGTAGTTTTTGATGCGAGTATGAAGTCTAGTTCCGGCGTATCATTAAACGACATACAAATGATTGGACCTGCTATTCAAGGTGACTTAATTTCTATTTTATTACGTTTTCGCGAGAATAGGTATGTTGCATGCGCTGACATTGAAAAATTTTACAGGCAATTGAATATTGCTGAAGATCAGCGTGACCTGCAGCTGATCTTGTGGCGGGATGATCCCTCAGAGCCGCTGAGGGTGTACCGACTCAACACCGTGACGTACGGAACGGCATCCGCACCGTATCTAAGTTGTAGATGTTTAAAGGAATTAGCCAAACACTCGAATATTCCGTATGTAGCCGATACTATTAATAATTGTTTTTACGTTGACGATCTCATAGTTTCATCGAATTCTATGTCCGAATTAGAAAATATTTGTAAAGAAACTAGTAGTCTTTTAGATTCAGCATGTATTAAATTACGAAAATGGATTTTTAGTCATAATTTAAATTTAATTACGCCTAGCATTAATGAATCGCAAACGCACGATCTCTGTTTACTTAATAAAACTTGTAACAATAAAACTTTAGGTATCGGATGGAATAGTCTCGATGATTATATTTATTATTTCACGCAAATTGTACAAAAGAGTGAAGTAGTGACAAAACGTATTATTTTATCGTGTGCTTCACAAATATACGATCCGCTAGGATTATTAAGTCCGTTTATTACTATCGCAAAGCATTTATTACAAAGATGTTGGTTGTTAAAATTGACGTGGGATGAATCGGTTCCCAACGAAATTTCACAAATATGGGATAAATTTATAAATGGATTATCTTTTCTTAGTAGTTTACGAATACCGCGTCACGTTATGTGCATTGATCCAGTGCGAACCGAACTACATATATTTACCGATGCTTCACAGGTCGCGTACGGAGCTTGCGCATACGCTCGTACGATCAATGCAACAGCTGATGTCACAGTGCGCTTGATATGTTCGAAGGGTAAGATCGCGCCGACTAAACCTACAACTATACCTAGATTAGAGTTGTGTGGTGCGTTGTTAGGTGCACGATTATGTAATAAGCTTATTGGATCACTGCGTTCAAACTTTGATAAAATTGTATTTTGGACAGATTCAACTATCGTTTTAGGTTGGTTAGGTATGCCTATTAATTTATTAAAACCTTATGTTCAAAATAGGACGGCAGAGATTCACGAGCTGACCAAGGAACATCCATGGCGTCACGTCGCAGGCAAGGATAATCCAGCCGATTTAGTCTCACGCGGGCAAGGTCTAGAAGCGCTTAGCTCCTCATCTTTATGGTGGGAGGGTCCGTTATTTTTACATAATATACATTTTGAGTTGCCCGATTTAAAACATTCCAAATTAATTAATACAGATTTACCGGAAATTAAATCTACAAATATTTGTTGTCACGTAAGTAATAATTTAGACGATAATTTAATTATTTTTTCTCGATTTTCACAATATAATAGACTTAAACGCGCAGCTGCTTATGTATTACGTTTTATTAATAACGCGCGAAATAAAACTAATAAGTGGACAGGTTTATTATCAGTCGAGGAATTAAATCGTGCTGAATTAACGTTAGCAAAGTTGAGTCAACAGGAATCGTTTCCCGATATTTATTATGCGCTTAAAAATAATAAAAATATAACGAATATATCAGGTTACAATCAAATTTCTAAATTAAATGTATTCTTTGACGCAAATAATAATTTAATTCGTGTAGGTGGGCGTATTCAAAATTCACCAAATTTTAGTTTTGATAAAAAATTTCCTATTTTAATCGCATCTAATCATCATTTTTCACTTTTGCTTTTTCGGTTCGAGCATGAACGTTTACTCCACGCCGGGCCACAGCTTCTACTGTTTACGCTCAGAGAGATGTGGTGGCCGGTCGGCGGCAGAAACCTCGCTAGGAAGGTGGTACATTCGTGCATGCGCTGCGCACGACTGCAACCGACTACGGTCGCGCCTATTATGGGGAATCTACCGCAGGAGCGTCTGGACCCAGGTTATCCGTTTATACGTTGTGGTGTCGACTACGCTGGCCCAGTGTTCACGTTAAATCGTAAAGGCAGAGGTGCTAAGTTACAAAAATCGTACATATGCTTATTTATATGTTTTGTTACACGCGCGGTTCACTTGGAACTTGTTAGCGATCTATCGTCGGAATCATATCTATTAGCTTTGAAACGTTTTATATCGCGGCGAGGTAAACCCGTGACTATCTTTTCTGACAATGGGAAGAATTTTGTCGGTCTCATGAATGAGTTCAAAAAATTTTTAGCTACCTGTTCTGATGAAATTAAAGCATATGCAACTTCACAAAATATTAATTTTAAAATGATACCTTTTTACGCTAGTCATTTCGGGGGATTGTGGGAAGCTGGAGTAAAAAGCTGCAAGCACCATCTCAAACGTGTAGTAGGTAACGCACATCTAACGTTCGAGGAGTTTAGCACAGTATTGACCCAGGTTGAAGCTGTCCTGAACTCCCGTCCTTTGACCCATCTTTCCACAGATCCCAATGATTTCCTTCCACTTAGCCCTGCACATTTCCTGGTTGGTCGTCCGCTGACTGCACCTGTAACGGCTGAGCATCTAGACGACGTGCCTGAGCTTCGTCTCCCGAGGTTCCAGAGGGTGGAACAAATACGCCAGCACTTTTGGAATCGTTGGTCCAAAGAGTATGTCTCCGAGATGCAAACGCGAACCAGATGGCACCAGCACAAGGGGGATCTCAAGGAGAACACGCTCGTTCTCATTAAGGACGACCGATTGCCGCCGTTGAAGTGGAGCTTGGGGCGCATCCACGCGACATATCCGGGGAAGGATGGAGTAGCACGAGTGGCCGACATTCGTACTGCAGACGGCATCGTGCGTCGGGCGTTCACTAAAATTTGTCCGCTTCCTTCACCAGATAGCTGATTCTTCGCTTCGTGGTCGACAGTTCGTTGGAACCAGCACGTTCCAAGGCCGGGAGCATGTTGCCGCAACAAAATCGTGCGGAACGGAGCGTTGCTACTACGTCATCGCGGCGTCACGTCCCCGCGCCGTGCGATTGGCCGCGGATGACCTTACCACTGTCCTCTACTACCACTTCGATTTGCCACGCAGCCGCCGAGCAGTGAACTCCTTCGCAAAAATTCATTGTACCAAACGCACTCTGTAATTTTGATTATTAAACTATACGCGCAAGTTTATTTCGTCTTCTTTTCGCCACCCAAAGTCCATCGACCAGTTTGTACACAACAGTTTCATATTATGAATTTATCAAGTAATTTAAAACTTTTACAACCTGTTTGAAATTTGAATGAACATAACTGAAAAAATAAATACAGTATAGTTGTTTCCCTCATAAAGATCTTAAAAGGTGCTACTTTTTGTAACTAGAAAATATAAAAAAAATCTCCTTTCTTTAAATAAACCTATAAAAGTCCAAGTAGAAATGGGGTAACGACTTACAAAGTAGGAATCCTCGTAAAAACGGTCCGTCTGCCTGTAAGTGCTAATCGTTGTTACGGGGCGGAGTTGTGATGGGTCATTAGTTAATACTCTAATTAAAGGTCCATTTTGAGTTGTGAGATTATTTCTTGGCCAAATTTTTGCAGAACTAAATGTAATCCAAAGTCTTAATAAAGATATGAGAACAAAGGCAATAAATAAATAAGTAATTCAACATTTCTCTGTAAATAACGCATCTGTCTTCAACTTAACAAAATTTAATAGGATATATGGACAAGTGATAAACATACTTGTGGGCACGTCTTTTTGGTACATCTATTCCAATTTAGTAGAAATACCTAATAATAGCCAGATTTGTCGCAAACTAAAAACACTACATTCTTAGGATTTAATGAAAAGCCTCGACGCCGTGTTATGTCTTAATGAAAATAATTTTTCTCATCAAAACTTGTGTGTAATAAAGTGTGCGATGGCCAGCGGCTGGCGACAGTGACCTTGCGGTTATTTCGATCTGTGCGAGTGGACTCTTGTTAGTGTTACGGGGTTTATTGTGATTGAATCCGTTTTTGTTGTGTCTATCGTCGTGGTGGTTGATTTTGTATTACTTAGATTAAGTGGATTTTTCAATGGGTCGTAAGGATGTAGGTAAGTTAAAGTTATAGATGTTTTTTGTTGTCATTGTCAATTGTCATGAGTGTTTTCTACTTCTTTTCGTTTTTTTTGCTGTTGAAACACAAGTTACAGTTTAAATTCAATGCTCAACTTTACTGTGCTCATAATAATATGACATAATTGTCTTCGTGAAACTTTATTTTATCTCCTACATGGGCTAAATTGTGATTTGTCGTTCTAAGAGGTCTTATTTATTTAAATGCTCACTAGTGCGTGTCCTTTGTCTTTCTCATCTTTAATATTATGTCTGTTAATACGAAGAAGTGTTTAATAATTATTATTAACCTTTTTTTTTTTTTTTTTTTTTTTTTTTTTTTAACGTTGGGAAATGCATTTACGCATCCCCCTCTGCAGTTTTTCTGCGTGAGGGGGTATGTGGGACTCGCGAGAAGCCCTACCCACTAAAACCCAACGGTGGCCACCATTCGCCTTCGACGGCAGGGGTTAACAGCCAGGCCTTATACCCCCACCGCCTACGTGGTGAGTGCCGCGACTTGGCGACTCTCCCAAGCCCATAATGTGGCAATAGGCGTCGGTATTCAATAAGGATATCGCTGCCCTATTGCCGGGCTATTCCACCTTCTGTCGCAGGGGGGGTCGGTTTACTTGCAGCGAGCATAGCTACAGTATGCTCGTTTCTACGTAAACCTCCCCCTGCGTGTGTTCGTCAAATCCTGTCTCAAGGCTGACGCTGGGCGTAGAGACGCCTGCGTCTGCCGGGTCTGCGTCGGCGCAGAGGATCCGCCGTTGGGTCATTCTCCCGGGCCCTCTCTGCAACCTCCTTCGCTTTAGGTCACCTTCCTCTTGGGCCAGCCGATTAAGGCAAGCCCCCTGGTCTCTAACGTGCCGCTAGACATGACAACGTCACACGTTAGAGGTAACAGTTTGCCCGGCGGAGGGCAAAAGCCCCAATGCCCAGCAAGAGACATCCTCCTGCTAGGTCCGCCGCGCCGCGGTTCACCAACCGCCATCCATCGCTGTATTTCAGCCGCTGGTCTCTAAGGACCTTCTTCAATGATGCCCATAGGCATTCCGTCAACCCGTGATCTTGTTCGGGCGCATTCATACAGACAAGCGGAAACAGTGGTTCACCACCACCTGCCTGCTGGATGAGCCTACTCCAGGGCCGCATCCCGTATAGTTTTATGAAAAACGAATCGGGAGCGGCACGTGTGTATTCCATATTAGCTTCCCCAAGATGCTGGCTTGCAACCCAGGTACTGAGCCCCCCCGCCGCGACAAGGCTTGGAAAAGTGGGAGGGAATTATTATTAACCTAAAGTATACCTATTCATATCTGGTTAAGTAAACTCAAATGTTGCATTTCTTTATGGGGTCAGTTAAAATCTTTCGATATACGGTCATTGGCATACCGTGTATGTAAACAGGTCTTGCTTGTTATCAGATATTTTTATGTAACCCTATATTTTTCGAAACAGTTATCTTCGCAACTTTTTGTACAATTTTTTTTTCATATTTTATTTATTTTGAATAAACCAGTAATTTTAAAAACTGCTTTGACTTTAAAATGTGAAATCAGGAGTGCAATCTGAAATATAGCAGAATTTATGACGTGCAAGTTTAAATTAATTTTTTTTCAACGAATAAGAATTTAGAAATTCAGACTTGTTCCCCGTGAAAAAGTTGCTAACGAAAAATACATCGTTTGAGTGCTTTTTGTTCATTCAATTAAAATGTTTTTTATTTGTAACGAGTTCATGGTCTGTACAGGAAAATAGCACCACAACATTTTCCGTTCGTGTATTTTGCGGGAAGCGTGGAAGTCTGTCTGTCTGGTCTGACGATAAGTAGATTGGAAATTTTACGAGCGGCCTGCTCTGAAGATTGAACGTTGTATTGAATATCGGCTTTTTACTTGCCCCCTTGTTGCCGCGACGAATTTCATTACATGCGAGCTTCACGTTCGTTAATTTTGTATGATGTGAAGATTATTTTGATCGTATGGTTACTGGGTTTTAGTTGTAGCTGAATATTAGGTAGCGGGGAAGACAATTATGAATAACAGCTCTATTAATGTTTTTATAGAGCTGTTTAGTTTGAATAGTTTAGTATTGGAAGTTTGTTTACTTCGTTTTAAGGGAATGGAATTTTTGTTAATGCTTATTTCATTTGTTTAAAGTAAATTAGGCTACGCATTGGTAATCATGTAACTATGAATTATTGCCAAAAAAAATTGTCCCAGTGTCCCTTTTATATCAATAGAAAGAACGCTTAAGTACATACTTTCCGGTTTTTTTACATTTGATTGTATGTGGTAAACCCAACAGACAACAAACAGAGCAATTTAGGAAAACATTAACTGTTGATAATTTTCTGTGTAAGTAGTTATGTAAATTGTAAATACTAAATAGTAAAATAAACATACTTACTTTTTATTAATAATCTATTGTTTAAGTTTAACTAAACGTTAAATTGTCCGGTATGGCAGTTACCTAAGCAAGCGCTAAAAGCACCATATTGAATGCAAAGTACGGATGCACTTTCAATGAATGGCCCCCGCTAGTGATGTGATAGGTAGAAATAATTAATATTTACGAGGATAATAATAATGTTTAATTTTGTTTTTTATCACAAAGCTCGCTCGTCACTGTCAGTCACGATAAAATTGATAAAATTAGGCGATATGGTGATTCATGATTCATGCGTGCCTAGACTGTATATTTTTTGTTAGTGTTAAAAAAAATACCTCATAATAAAGGAAATAATTTAAAAGAAAAGAGACTTTTCTTTTCTTCTGAAATCATTTAACATTTCGTTTTTCTTCAGCATGTTATCACAAATTAGGTACTATGTTATTTTTAAAATATATATAGTAGCGTTCTACATACGCGTGTCGTACTATTTCAAATTTAACTTTATCGACACAAATAATACATTATTGTACATCACTAAACTAGCACTTAGCGTAATGCCCGTGTTGCAGAGCCTGTTTAATTGTTAAAGTGCCTCTAAATACTGGGATTCTTGCCGTTTTTCACTCGTTATTTATGGAGCGAGTGTTCTGTTGAAACAGGAATCCTTTAAAATGTTAGTTTAGCTTGTTATTTTTATAGGTTAGGGATGGTTGGTAACATCGATGCGCAGAAATTCTATGCTAGGAATGTTTTTTTTTTATATTTTTGACAAACCATTTGTAAAAGAATCATGCTTTGCAAGGCTAACGCGGAAGTATTCCGTCAACTGTAGATATATTTAAATATTTTCCATTTTGCAATTGTAATGAATCATGACTTATATATTCATTATATTGAAAGGAAACTAAAAATAATTTCGACAGCAAAAATTGGTGCCTAAAAAGTTTGCTACATCCTCTAGAGGGCGCCATTATTGAATTTAACGTTACGTGACGTAGCTCTTACCCAATAGACGATCAAGAATATTCGAACGGCTTTTGCCAAATTATATGATAAGTTGTTTAGAAGTTCTGATGGAGGAAATAAATAGGTCTACATACGTCATATCTACATATTATGGAGAAGGCTAAAGTTATAGGTATCTATCTACCCTTTTTATTTTGTGATTTTCTTGTTAAAAGAGTACCTAGTAAGAATTAAACCATTTTTTATTGAAAAAAGTGCCTAGTTATTTAAAACCATCACTTATAAAGTTTACAACGAACAAAATAGCCAACCACACCATAGTAAAAACATCTTTTACACGCAACAAAGTGTAGGTACTTATTTTCTTTATTGAACCAGAAACATAAAACGTAAATTTTATTCGCTATAACGTTTTAATTTCATGTTTTGATATAAATGTGTTCTATGAATAGCTTAAGCGCAGTGTTTATTAAAAAGCGCCTGCTGAAAAATGAAGGCAATATATATTCAACTCGTAAGTTCGCTACTTAATGGGTAGGCGTTTGTAATTACAGCGCTTTCATAAACTCTTTATTTAAGGCTCTGTTGAACGAAATACGATGTTTATTTATTATTTATATTGTCATAATTATGTTATGGTTAACATTTTCATGGATATCGAAAAAAGTAGGTTTAGTTTACAGCAACAAATACTGCAGTTGTCTTGTTTTAATAACATGCTTTTGATTTTATATTACACGTTTTTTTGTTTGGAATATAATTTAAAGCGTCGGGGTAAGAGAAGGTTGCATTGTACAATCATATGCAAATAATGTGCATGTCATAATATAAACCACAATGTTGTAATTGTTATCATGAGTATGAATATATATTCATAAGCAACATTATTTACGATAAAATGAAATCATTTCTATAAATTATTGAGAAAGACACGCTATCTACAACGTGAATAATTGTAAACTATATTTACGATAGGTATACCTATTACCTACTAAAGAAAAATGTTTCAGACATGTTATTTTACAAAAGAATAAAACTAAATTACAGAGTATATGTCGATGAACGGAACAGGAAAAGTCCACTTGTTTTTTCTGCTCCGTAGGGATATCGAACAATGACGTAAGAAATATATTTTATTCTTTTTCTATTTCAAACCTCGTTTGATAAAAAAAGAATATGTTCTTCCGCATGTACCTATCGGATATATGCACCTATAGAACATAAATAAAACATGTTTTAGAATTCATTAGAACCGGGAATATGCAAAATTTTTCCCTCTACGGTTTTGCGTTTAGTTAATTTTATTATCAATACATAGTTTCATAAGATGGTAAAAAAATAGCGTATAGGTCCCGTAGTGAAAATAAACAGCAAGCTCTTAAATTCGGATTGCGTCGGATTCATTTCGCAGTCTGTTTGTATTAGCCTTTGTTGTGAACTGTGAAAACAGTGTTGTGAATAAATTAATGCTTATATATGGCACGTGTGTGTGTAAGGCTTATATTGTGAAACCTGATATATTCTGGCTTCGTGTTCTCTTATGCATTATACATCTGTTTCACTGATCGATTTTCTTTTGGGGACAAGTAGGTGATCAACCTTCCGTGTCCGACCAGACCGAGACATTTTTTTTTTCCACTCCACCGGGAATCGATTCAGGACCTCTTGGTGCTACGCTCACGCGTCAACCACTGTACCAAGGAGGCGGTCGGTGTATAAGTGTACAAGTAAGTGATTCTATAGTAGTAATCGAAGGCAGGACATCTCGGTTATACGCTCACGTATTAACTACTGTACCAATAGACATTAAATTATCAAAGGCTTTTTATTTGAATGCGTAACAAGTTCTATGAATTTAGATTTAATGATAATAATAGGTATATCGTCGTGTGTTCAACTCGACAATGACAAAGTGTTGAGTTTCATAAAAGAATCCTACTCAAATGGATGTAATGAGATAATATGGCGGCAATCAAGTCACGTATCTTGTGTGAATATGAAATGTTTTATGTAATTCGTGTGGTGATTGAAATGATAAATTTTCCTTTGATTGCGAGAAAGTATCAATAAATTGTAATATTTCATTGGAGTTTATTGCGCTCTAATCTTATATATATGAAAATAATAAATTAAGGCTCTTTTATCCAACGAATAAAGATTAAAGAGTGTGCTTAAATAAACCCCTGTCTAAATCCTGCCAGACCTAGACCTTTGTCTTAATTGGAAACCAAACCAAAGACCCTTCGCTTCTACAGACCTTTACCACTGCACCAAGGAGGTGGTATCTATACATTTTAAATCGGTAAATAAAATAGCATGCAAGAAAGTCGATATAACTCGCATTGAACAAGCATACGCTATCGAGTTTCTAAGAAATCTTCGTAATTATTCCCGGTATTGTGACAACGCACGTGATTTGCTTAATATATGAAATTAAGTGTTAGAATAACACCGCTGATAACGATATTGTTTGAATGTATGCAATGTTCTCAAGTAATTTTGTAGTGGTTGTTGGACTTTGGATTTTATTATTAACTAGATGTATGCCCTAGAATTGCTTGACATGAAACACAAACTGAAATAATAATAAAGTAAACTTAAGAACAATGGTCTATGATGCTGGAAGAATTTTCGAAATATGTAGGTTTTTTTTAATTAGTTTTCTTTCCACAAAGTAACCAAACACATTATTAAAATTACTTATTTAGTGTACATATTAGTTACGTATACGGTAATTAACATCTTCACATACATATTGAAACTCTTTTAAAAATTTAATATGAGCATCAATTTAATCTACCTCAGCTTATACCAGTTTTTACTCGAAAATTCTATGTTCATAAAGATTGTACGAGTTACGGGGAGATTTACCTCGACGTATTACTTTTAAGAGTTTTTTTTCAGTTAATAACTTAATATGAGTCGTTTATAAAGTGAGAGTTTATTAAATCTTCAGTGATATTGAAATTTGATTTTATATTAAAATCGTTAGTAATAATAATTCAGGATTGTTTAATATCTAGTTAAATTTGATTTTATGGAAGTTTTTTTAGGATCCTATACTTTTTTAAAACCTTGTAGGTTCTTAAGGGCTATGAACTGATATATCGATCAGTGAGTTAAATGCTGTCTTGGGTTAAAATGTAATTGAATAAATAGCGTAAGTAGTTTTTGGGTATTTGATTTTTGCATACAATGTTGAAATTTATTCTTTAAACAATTATGGACATGAAATCGTAGACACAAGTTTCAGAGATAAGCACATGACCTTTTGAACCATTGAGAAGAAGAATGAAAATCGGAAAATATTATTAGTTTGCTGCTGACCTTACAATCGCAGGGACGGATAGGATCAAAGTTTAACATGGATATATTGACGTAACTTTTCATGTCGAATAAATCAATGGGATCAACAAATAGGAATCGTTCAAGAAATAGGTAAAAAGGCTTTATTCTGAACGAATAACTAAATAGATAAATCAAGTATACAACTGCGCAGTTGGTGTTTGAACAAAGAGATTACATTTTACAACTTATAGTTGTCTGAATCATCAATATGATAATGTACTATTTATAGCGTTTATATAAATAATAATAAATGTAGTAAAATTTTAATCTCTTAATAATGAGAGGGGTTAGAGGCAATCACGTTAGTGTAGAGGGCCCAAATGTCTGATCGGCCGTCATTGTAGATGCTTTTTCATAATCCCCGTAATGGAGGCAATCATCGACAATCATTTGTTGGGCCAACGCTGACCATTGGGTAGATGTCCCATAATGTGCTAGGATTGTCTAGTGGTCTAAATAAGAAATCACTTTACAATCAACACACATGAGTTTGACACTTTGACTGTACGTATCGGTATGAAACATACATTCCATAAATTTTCATTGTGATGTGGAACCAACGATATAAGGATCATTTTAAAATACCTATTAAGAAGTAGCTTTAATAACTTCGTAGTTGTTTGACAAAAAATAAATTGGTGGTTGCTTCGAGTTGCTACTTGCTATCCGATAGCTGATGTAAATTTAATAAAAAATCAATTATATTCGCACTTTGCGAAGGTGCACAATGAAGTGTCATTGACTTGAAGCTGATTTTTTACTATCTTATACTACAGAAAGAGAATAAGACTGTAATTACATGGAATAAGATCGCTTATTCAATACCCTATGTGCTATCCTTTTACCCTTGACATTTTGGATATATATTAAAATTATTATTATTTTAAGATTGTTTTACCGGAACAACAAGGGTCCTTGTAACAGATTACCGAGCCCTTTGTATAGAGTGTTATGTAAACAGTACAAGAAAAATAACGTTAATTACTCTGATAATAATAACTAATGGTGTAATGCCGCTCTGGTTAACCACTGATTAGTAAATGATGAAATAGTTACTACGTAAGTATGACACAATTATGAGAAACTCAATGTTATGAAGGTTACGATTTTATCAACTGATCTTTAAGTAAGATATGAATTATGAAAAAAATTCAGTTGTCTAAAACTTAAATTAAATTTCGTTTTCAGGTCCTTCAGAAAGATGTAAATTTTCTAACTAGACGAAGCTTGATATAATATTGGTAAAAAAGAAATTTTGTAGAGGTAGTATCCAAGGAAAGAATATTGATACATACACAATAAGTAAACAAAATAAACTTCAATTTCAAAATAACGAGTGGCCTTTGAAACTATTGTATGTGGGAAACCACATAAAGATTCGACTGAGAAAAATACAAATAGTGAGATGCTATTTTCCATTCGATTGCGTCTGGATACTTTCATACTTCACGGAGCTGAGAGAGATTTGCATCATTTCATGCTGTCTATTGAAGCATTTCATATTTTTATGTATTCACTCACTACCTTTTATTTATTTTTCAGAAGAAAACTTGTAAAAGACATTGGATAGGTACCTATAATTTATAGTAAATCGTGTATAATGTAGTACCTAATTGATATATTCTTGAATTCACAATTTTTCTTCAATGCTCAAGTTCATTAGAATAAACTTTGCAGATTAAGTGTGAAAATTCTCCAAGTTTTCTACTACGTTTGTATTAGTTGATTTTACCACTGATTATTTGATATTCTTTTACTTATAAACATCGATCGATAACACATATTACTTATAGAGCCCAATACATATAGAGAAAATGCATTCAATTTTCTCAATTCTGCATTCAGCCGAATCATATGCGTGGACACGTGCATTGATTAATTTTACTGAGCGCAGAATCGCTCTAACGAGATAACGTAAACACTAAACAGCTCTATCGGAACTTTCAGAATACATTTACGTTTCCATCTATTGTCACTGGCCACTATCAAATCGTAACCCACATTCGTACAATGGAGATTATCTGTAACCACCAAATTATCACGACCTAGGTCACAGTGGCTATCTGTATGTAAACATCTGGAAGATACGGGTCAAAAATTATCGGTCACACTGACGTATGTGGCGCTCCGGCGGCGTGCGGCCGGCGGCGAGCGGCAGTAGCGGGCGGACCGTCGCAGCGGACAGACGTGCTATTATGTGCTGTGAAGAGTGATTTGTTTATTTTATACAAGTTTAACACATTGTTGTTGTGTACATCATGGGACAAGCTTTCGGAACCAATTCGCACAACGGCGAGAGGCATTACACGAGGAAAGAAATAGGTGTGTATGCTGGTCTCGTTTTTGTGATGCCGGGAAAGTAAATAAAGGCTGGCCATTCAGACTGGAGGCTGTATCGGCCCGGCGTGACTTAATTATAAAGTTAATTATTTCCCCGAAGAATTAATTACCATTGCACTCAGAGATTATTGGTCGTGTAACGATGTTAACAATGTTGAAACGCAACAAATGCAGTTAGAGTTGTGATATTACTGACTCTCCTACTTTCATTTTCACTACGTACGTTTCTTTTAAGCAGTGTTTAACTCGATAAAATAAAACATTTCAATAAACATCATTACTTAAATTGAGGTCTTATCAATACCCATTTGCGGTGTTATTGTGCCTGTGCATTTTAATGATATGTAAATATATTAATTGATTCACCATTTGTTAGTCAAGTAAATATTTAACCGGGATCGGATATAGCGACCTTTTCGCCTGAAGCGAAAGCGCATCGCATTGAGTTTATTTTAATAAATAAAAAAAATTAATCCGATTTCTACACTATTATGTATCTTGCGTTTGTTTTGTTTATTTTGCTCGAAGCTGCTATTTATATAATGTTTTTGCGTCGAATGGTTATTTCATATCTATTTTGAGTATGCAAGGCGTCAACCCTTTTCCTTAATTGCACTACTGACATTCAGTTTGATTACAACTTCTCAATAACAGCTATTTCAGTTTACCCAGTAGCTCTTATTTGTAAATTTAAACTATTTTCTAAATTCACGATATCTTTCAGTTTATAAATTAATTTCGAAGTTTTTCAGAACCTTAATTTGCTTTATATGTTGTCTAGTTTGCGAACTATCGTCATATAAAATTTCATCCTATTTGAACCATCGATTTGGCCGTGAAAGCGTAACAAACAGTTTCCTTTGCATTTGTAATGAAGTTTGGATTATATTTAACATTATCATATCATAACAAAGAGAATTGTAAATACTAAAATTGGATTTAGAATCGTAATACGTTTCAAATAAGGATTATGTTTATCTTTCATGCTTCAATTTTACAAAATATGCACATAACAATAATAAAATTTATAAAGGTTAACATTGCTATGATACTATCGGATACATAAAAGAATATATCTAAGCATATTGTTGTAACTAACTATTGAACTATATTATTCTATACCACTATAAAATAAAATATAATAATAAATACATTTTTAAGTCTGAATGTTTATTGCAATCACCCAACTGATTTGGATGATTTCATTGATTTTACGGATGATTATAACCCGTTAGAATATAAAGTTTATTCATACCTAAGCGACGCCAGGGCGGGCGGCTAGTATTATACTAAACAAATATAATAAACATGAAGTATATTCCGGCAGACAAGCAGTGTTTAATTTAATATTTAATATATCCGAGTAATATACTGCTTCATACAATTTTGACATTATAATTAGTTGGTAGAGGAATTTGTGGCGGGTTCTCGAATATAGGGTATAAATAGGTAACATTCGGTCGTATGGACGTCACAATTGAGGTAAATCAATTAATCATACAGTATTCTAGATAGTTACAAAGGAAAGAGGTAAATCGATATTTATTATTTATTGAAATGTTGAAGACAATGTCTAGACATAAATATTTTGTATGTACTGTGAATTTATGGCATAAAATGGATAACCGAAAGATGTCTTGAAATAACCTTTACCAATTTACGAAAAATATCTACTTATTAGAACTGATATAGTCTATTCGCATCAGCATTATAAGCTATTTGCGTGTTTGATTTCATCAATATCCCTTTAGCCATTTATTTATTTATTTATTTATTTATTTATTTATTTCATAATAACAAGTAATTGACAGGTTTTACCCCAAAGCATTACATGTTTATAAGCATTATGTATACATACAGAGACGGGTACATGTATGGATAGTATCCATACATCTGTCTAAATACATACCTACAAAACTTTTTTTGGATTTTATTTATTTATTTATTTATTTATTAGAAATACCAACGTTTGTTTACATTGTTTCATTAATTATTAATTACAGACTTATTGTATTACAGACTTATTCTAAATGTAACAAACAATTATAGGTATTCACAACATGCAAATATAAATTACACAAACTGACAATTTTAATTGTAAACTCTACAGCGAGAAGAGAAAAAACAACATTAAATTATAAAGAGAACAAAGGCAAATGTATATAATAAAGACAATAAATAGTTGCGTCTCATTACTAACACATAACTATGATAAATTGCTATTTTGGTGTTAGAACATAAGGCTAAGAAAATAATATAATTTTTAATAACTATGACTACATGCTATCCATTAAGCTTACATACAAACAATTTACGAACAGTTCGGAGAGATGTATTATTAATATCGATGATATCACCATATTTATTTACCATCTTGCACAGTCTTGGAATAGGAGAGTTGGCTCCGAACTTACACCTACGGACTGGTGGAACAAGTGGCTCAATTTGCTTTCGGGGATACCTACTAGGGACACGAAAATTTACTTTATTCAAAAGTTGAGGGCAGTCAATTTTATTATTTAACAATTTTAATGCAAAAATAAGATCGATTAAAATTTGCCGTTCCTCTAAAGAAGTCATTTTGAAAAATGCCAGTCTATTAGTGTAGGAACGCAAACTTTTTCTTGACAGTCCGTTTGAATAAATTAAATGCCAAATAAATCTTTTTTGAATTCGTTCTATTCTTAACATGTGTGTCGCATAGTGAGGTCTCCAAACCACCGATCCGTATTCCAAAATGCTTCGTACTAATGAGTTGTATAGCGAAATTTTTAAGTTATTATCCCGAAATACTTTTATATTTCTAATTAAAAATCCTAGCATTTTATATGCCCGGGAGGTAATGTACTCTATATGAGGAACGAAAGTTAACTTAGCATCAAAAACAATGCCCAGATCTTTAACTTGGTTCAGTCTCTGAAGAGAAGTGCCATTGATACTATATGTGTACGCGACGTTAGTGCTTTTTCGTGAAAAAGTAATAAAGTTGCACTTATCTGAATTTAATTCCATGCCATTATTTTGGCACCAAGAAGCAATGCTCTCGAGATCTGATTGAAGTTTGATACAGTCTTCTATTGAATTAATTTCTTTAGATATTTTCAGATCATCGGCATATAGATAAGATTTCGATGATTTTACGGTAGTGACGATATCGTTAATGAAAAAGTTGAAAAGAAGAGGCCCTAAATGAGAGCCCTGTGGAACACCAGACGTAATTCTTTTAGAAGATGAATTGAATCCATTGACCACCACAAAAAAATTGCGACTAGATAAATATGATCTAAACCATTCCAAAAATATGTTGGATATACCGTAAGCTGACAGTTTGGCAACCAAGACACTATGACTTACCCGGTCGAAAGCCTTACTGAAGTCAGTATATACAACGTCAACCTGTTTCCGTGAATCCAGTGATTCAATTAAAGTTTCACAAAAATCTACAAGATTGGTTGTTGTTGATCGTGAAGGTACAAAGCCATGTTGGACATCATGTAAGAACAATTTGAAGTGATTTTGGAGGAAAGGACAAATTAAAGCTTCCAAAACTTTAGCAAATGTGGACAAAATGGAAATTGGTCTATAGTTTTGAATAGAATTCTGAGGGCCTGACTTATGTATTGGTACCACCTTGGCTGATTTCCAATATAACGGAAAGCACCCAGTTTTAAGAGATCTATTATAAATAAATGAGAGAGGCACAGTCAACTGTTTAGCACATTCAACCACAAAAATTGAGGGAATTCCATCGGGCCCAGCTCCTTTATTTTTATCGAGTGATTTAAGTTTTTTAAAAATTGTATCATTATCGATCTGTGGTGGCACTAATAACGGACTATTATTCCTAATATTAAAGAAATATTCAGAGTTTATGCAGTTATTGTAAGAGTCTCCACTAACACTTGTATATATAGAACCAAAATATGAAGAGAAAAGCTCACAGATATGGGAACCATCTGAAGTTGTCACCTCACCGTCAGTCATAAGAGCCGGATAAGCACCAGTACCGCCACGTTTCGAATTAACATAACTCCAAAAAAATTTTGGGTTGCGACTAAATTCATTTTGAAGATTTTCCAAATATCGACTATAGCAGGCAGATGCCAGACTCTTGCAGCGTGAACTAATCAACTTGAATTCAAATAAATCGCGGGGATTTTTGTAATTTTTGAAACGCCATCTTAATTTATTTTTCTCTTTTAAACAAGTTATCAAAGAACGGTCATACCACGACGGATATTTATGTGTTGGTTTATTTTTTAAGGGCACCGATTCACGTATTATTTTTTGAATATTTGCATAAAATAAATTAACCATATCATTGACGTTATCAAGTTTACTCAAAATAGTATCCCAATCAATTAGTGCTAATTTTGAACGTATCTCATCATAATCTGCCCGTCGAAAATTTAATTGTGGGCTATCATTGTTAAAATGTAATTTATTATCACGCATAAATAATATATCAATTTCTAGGGGTGGATGCAAGACATCAATATTGCTTAAGGCATCGTGGGATTGTTTGATTGTGCAGGATGGCAAATTACTCAAAATGTGGTGTGTGATGGCAAATTTTCTCTAACATTAAGACATATTTTTTTTTCATGTGAATCCCAGACAATACAATTATATTCTAAGCAACTTCGAACGTATGCCTGGTAAAGAGAAATAGTACATTTTATGTCAGAAAAATTATTGCCAGTTCGAATTATAAAACCGAGCGTTTTAAAAGACTTATTGCATATATTAACGATATGCTCCCTAAATTGTAACCGAGAAGTAAAAGTAACTCCTAAATCTTTAATTGTTGTAACGCGCTGTAGACACTGTCCGCCTAAATAATATGTGTAATCAATTGGCGCTCGAGACCTCGAGTAGCTCATAATTTTGCATTTACCAATATTAAAATATAAGCGGTTTTCTACACCCCATTCCAAAACAGACTCAATGTCACGCTGCAAAGCCTGGTATTGGGTATGATTACTTACTCCCATATAAATTTTGAGGTCATCTGCGAACATTAAGCACTGAGCGCTGCTGACAACATTCGGTAAATCATTAATTAAAATTAAAAACTGGGTAGGTCCTAGGGTCGATCCTTGACTTATCCCTGATTTAGTGGAATAAATATGTGACTTATGATTACCAATTTGAACATATTGCAAACGATCTTTTAAATAATTCGCAAAAAATTGCAAAAGTTTAGGGCAGAACCCGAATGAGGCAAGTTTGTTTAAAAGGATATCGTTATCTATTTTGTCGAAAGCTTTTTGGAAATCAAAATAAGCGACGTCTACCTGCTGGTTATCATCCAGGCATGTATTAACATAGGTAACAAAATTTAAATGATTAGTTACAGTTGACCGCTTGGACCTAAACCCATGCTGACAATCACTTAAGTAAGTACCGATCTGATTTTTGATGCGATTATCTACCAGCATCTCAAATAATTTTCCAAATGTTGAGAGAACAGCAATTGGTCTATGATTTGTTACATCACAATTATTGCTATCTTTTGCTACGGGCGTGACGCGAGAAACTTTCCATACGGCAGGATATACTATATTTTGCATAGACAAATTAAATAAATACAACAACGGTTTTACAAATATAGATATGCAATCCTTTATCAAAAAAGGTGGAACACCATCTGGACCGGTAGATGAATGCGGCTTTAACCGTCTAGCTGCCTTATATAAATCTTTAGATATGAATTCATCTATACTGACATGCAAAGAACTATTACTTTCTGAATGGAAATGTTTCCCAGCTTCCTCAGCATTTAACCTCGGAGTGTCTTTTAAAAATACTGAACTAAAGTAATCTGCAAATGAATCAGCAGCATTTTGCCCTATGAGAGATTGTCCGTTATAACTATACGTAGCAGTACCGTGTCTATTTTGTCGAAGTTCCTTTACAAATTTCCAAAAATACGCCGGATTTTCACGAATACTAGAACTAACCCTATGAGTATAGTTTTTGTACGCCTCATCTATCTGTTTTTTAACCAAAGTTCGGATATATTTTAATAATTCGAAGCTAAACAAATCACCGCTAATTTTATATTGCTTGTGTTGAAAATGCTTATTTTTTATATTAGATATTAAATCAGATGTAAACCATGCTGGATATATATAACGGTTCAACGGCTTATTATAGTTTTTAAGCGGTACACAGCGATTTAGACATGCACTTAGCTTTGTATAAAAATATTCGACTGCTTTATTCACGTCTGAAATAAGATAAAGAGCGCTCCAATCAATATTTTCAAGCATGGAGTATAACACGTTCAAATCAGCTTTGCGGAAGTTCCAATTTTGAACGAATTGTAATGCGGAACAATTAAGTGGTTGCGATTCCTTCTGAGAGCGAACTAGCACATTACTCCGGCGCCACTTTACTGTAATTTCTAGTGGGGGATGGTGGTTGTCAATGGGAACTAACGGTAAGACATCACCAGATACTGACACGCTCTGTACGGGCATACTGCTTAGTACTAAGTCTAACATTCGGCCAGATTTATTTAACACGTTATTACGTTGACTAAGTTTACAAAATGATATAAAATTATTAAAGTGCTCATTAGAGCTATTACTTAAAGAGTATAAATTAAAATCGCCTAAAACTAATACATCTAATGACGAATATTTATAGATTACATTTTCTATGACATTTAACACATTTATAAATTGTTCATCGCTATAATAGCTTGGAGGAATATACGTAACAATACACAGAAATTTAAAGTTTTTGTATGAGATTAGTGCTAATATTATTTCTTTGTCGTTCGAAAGTCCCGTTACATCATAAATTCGTATAACTGTATACTCACTACGAATAGCCAGTAATACACCGCCGTATCCTACATCGTTCATACGATCCTTCCTTAAAACTACAAAATTAGGTGGAAATAGTTCGGAATCGTAGAAGGATTTAATTAGAAAAGTTTCAGTTACCGCGAAAATATCACAAGATGCACTATACACAGATTTTTTAAATTCAGCCGATTTACTACGTAATCCCCTACAGTTTTGATATATTATAATCACTAAGTTATTATATTTATGAGTCACTGCTTGGCTTACGAAAATTATTACGCCACGGCTTTATGCACACATCCTCAGGCCATTTGCTAACATCAATGAACAAATGGGATTGTTTAGCGAGAACACCAACTTTAAATGAAGCGTAGCTGCTACCTCTCGATTTTAACGCTTCCACGGTACAGTTATCGATGCTACAAGCGTTGTTTATATGCTCAGTAATTTTATCAGCTAGTGTACCTTCCTTCACATAGTATAAGTGGTAATATTTCCATCGTTCTGAAGCCTCAATAAGTGAATTACCGGGCGCCGCGCTTCCGCGCATTACATTCTTACGTTTGTTTTTAACTTGAATCCAGTGATCAGCTGGTTGCATCGAACCCGTCGCGTCATCGCCCGTGGTAATGTTCGACATAGGTGCGAGTGAGTTATTATCCGCTGTCACGCATTCGTCCTCACTCCCACTCGCGACCGCGCGAGGTGCTGCGTTCCGTTGCGTATCTTCGTGTTTCTTACGATTCACGTTGACGCTGGTAGCCAATGGAACGCGCTGTCGAGCCGCACGGATTGGTCGATTCACTAACAGCAGCGCATTGCTATCTTCTAGCTCGGGGGTATTTGAAGATGCTGCCCGTTGCTTTGACAATTTTGATATTGTATCCACTTGAGATTGAATCAAGTTATTTTGCTTGATTACAATAACCTCCAACGAATCCACTTTTTTAGTAAGCTCCAGAATTGATTTTTGCAAACCCTGGACTAATTTTTCCAACTTGGAGTTCGACATATTCACTTTATTTGAATTAAATGTACGGAGCACAATGTAGCACGTTAACGGTATTTGACTATTTCTACGTCATAAAAAACAAACTCTATATCAATCAGATATTTTTTTTATATTTATTAAAAATGTCTTATTTATAAAGCATTTGAATGTTTAATAACTAAATAAAAAACTCTATATGAACAATGTAGAGTTATTACAAAGACAGATATTTTCTTACACGTGAGAGATTTTGCGCAAATGTCGGTGTTAATTCCGCTAATGGGATATATTTATAATCTTTACAATCGTATTTACTTGAATTGTATCAAGGCTTGTTTGTTACTTTCTCTTCGTAAATACATTTTTGATATTAAATGTTGCCTTTTTATGTAACGTGGTAATAAAGTTTTAAATCAACTGCAAAGATTGAAAGAGAATTATTTCGTTTGCTTGTTTGCTTATATGTCTACCTATCTATATATTTTATACTAGCTGTCCCGGCGAACTTTGTACCGCCCTGTCAATGAATGTTGTGTTACCTTTTAGCTGAACTAATTTAGGCTTTGATGAACGTAATACAATGATACAAAATAAATATTTATATGGATTGATATGTAATAGTATTTTAATTTATTACTTCAAACACGTCTCAGACAAAAATGATTGAATTTTAATAAGCTGTGCAGCATGGATTAACTCTTTTCATTCTTTAACTGT
>CAJQZM010032742.1:0-39258 GCA_907164665.1 Colias nastes | reverse complement strand
CGATTACCCAACGCAACGCCCACATTCTACACCTTTCGCCGATATATGCATTAATCACGCGCGCGGTCGCCGCCGTGATTGAAACTAAATCCTACGGGACACCGTTTACTGCCGACTGATTACTGACCGCAACATCACCGTACCTGGATTAGGTTATTTAAATGGAAGGATGTGACCGTATATTGAACTTGTTCTGTTCGCTTTGTAATTTGTGTGCTGCTTGTTTTGATTTCCAAGCTCGTAATAGAATTTTTGTTAAGTCAATTTTGTATGGACGTCGACTGCAATGGTTTCAAACGATTTACTCGTACAGAAAAACTTTATTCATCGGAAAACTAGAAAGGAATCTAAATTATCTGAATGTACTGAGAAAATAACGTAAATTGTACACTACATAATATGTTTATGATTAATTATATTACACTGAGTTTAAATCAAAGCTAGAAAATAGAACATATTTTGACAAATAGTGTAATCAACGCTCTGAATGGTTGGAAACAATAAAAGTTTCAGTATCCATTTTCCAACTATGAACAATAAACAATTTGCGCTTGTAAAATAAGAGTAATTACCAGGATCCACGTAAAACGGTACGAGTAATAAATCCATTTAGCGTTGAAGGGAGCGCTGATTCCTCCCACAAAGCGAAGCGGCTATCTCGCAATTTAAACTTTACACCTGCATGCATTTGCCTGTAAACTTGTTAACACCTCAAAATAGGTAATGACTTTCATTTATAGCTTATTTTCAGCAGCTAAGATACCTTACATTCATAATATTCGCAGTCTTGTGTAAATGTGAATAAATTGTAACGTATTATGCTGAATAAGGCCAGAAAAAAAAACTAATTTTAATTTTTAGATAAGGTATACATAATGTGATAACCCATGAATTTTGATTAAAGAATAGCTTTAGAATATCATAATATCAATGAAAATAAATATACCAAATATATTATAAACCGTTTGTACACATTATTTTCCTCTTATCTGTACTTTATGTGTCTCTATTTCTTTTGTGTGTGCAATAAATAATTAAATAATGAAATAAATAAATATATACCAACAACATAACAGAGTATCGTCACAGTATCGTCCTCTATAAAAATCGGTTTCCAAATAGACACTAGTTTTAAGGAATACTTATCACATTATATGCCTAAAAAGCACCTATTCGCCTTCCTCATCCACTCACATAATCACTGTCCGCCGTAACATATTAAACTTTTTCTGCTCCGAGACCCTGTGAAAGAGAAAACGAAGAACACTTTTTGTGAGACTGAAAAAGTGGTGTAATTTATTTTCCCTTGGTGCAATATTTAGTGCTGTCCATTACTACAGTTCGCGACCGAACATTATTCACAAAGATCCATCTTTTTTTCCACGGCCGCAACGTGTGCGGTCCTACATATTAACTTTTTCATACATTTTATTCAGAACATATCCAATATTACTTTTCTTCCGTGGAATAAAAAGTAAACATGTTTATTTCTTACTCCATTTGAGCACAGACGATCGTTATAATTGAAAATGTTATTAGATATAAGAGTTGTACAATATTAAGCTATAAGTGACTGTAAATATTTCAAGAGAGGAAGGAATGTTAGGACTGTGTTTGACATCATTTTAGGCAGCTGTTTACGTTTTTGAAAGCGTACACTATTGTTGAAACTCGGATGTCCGCCGGCGTCGCATCTCTAATGCGACTTGCACTTAGGCGTGTTCAGTTCAATCACCATTCAAATACTTTTATGACTGAGTAAGTGCAGCAGGTAATGATAAGTATCTTCATGTACACTGGAAGATAAAAGGAGTTAGTGAATTTATTTTTGGCTCAGCTTTTAGTACTAAAATGTATAGCTGGTATCATCAGTTGCCCATGCTTGTCATGATACCATAAAATATTAAATATTATTTAAATTAAATGTGACGGTAACATAATGCTTTATTAAATGTAAGTATTTAAACAAATAAGATATTGAGCTTTATTATTGCATTGCCATCACGTTGCTGTTACAAAAATTCGTTATAGGTACCTACTACAGGAAAATAAACATTAATTATGCGAAAACATTTATTTATATATAAGAAATATCTAGTAAACATTTAGATACTTACCTGTACATTAATTCAAATAAATTATTTGATCACGGGGTAGCAACATAAAATTTTATCAAAACTCAGAATTAAATAAGAATGTCTTGGTTATATTATTAAGGCAATACCTAATAGAAAAGCAACAGACAATTCCTTTTGCCTTCAAACTAATTAAGTAGGTATATTATTAGTCTGATGAAGGAATTACGTAGGTAGGTAGATTACCTAACACACCTTGACACTTTTACTTCTTAGGTATGTAATTATCAAATGTCAGGTGTTACAGTTATCTAATATGATTATAAAGTTCAAAATATCATCAAACTAGCTAATAGGTACCCGTGGCTATGTCCGAGTGTTCAAATCAAATTCCCAAAGGAAATTAGATGTTTCACCTACTATATTCCTGAAATAAAAATTATACCTTAAAATTACAGTCAAACTTTCGCATTTATAATTTTAGTAAGGACTTGTAAAGATGCCACGCATATCAATAGATGACAAATGAAGAGCTAACGCAACCCGCTCTGCCTGACTTCGTAATGTCTACGCGCATTAGGCTCTATCTGAATTTATTCGCAATACCTGACCTACATTATTTTTCTTACTTTTAATATCGTCTGAATCTGGATTTATACAGTACGGTGAGTCATCATTGCTTTCAAAGTATTTGATATTTGAGATGGTTTATTACGTGCCATTTCAGAGACGCTATGAAAACTTTAGATATTTCTAAAGGATGAATCGAATAAATATTCCTCCTCTAATGTCAATATAGATAGTTTAAATCAGCATTTTTCATCTCCAATTAATATCAACAATACTTTAAAACAAATAACTTTAGATAACCTTTCTTCTCTTCCAACTCCAGAATATCCCCCGTTCTGTTTTAGTCAACTCACCGATTGTGATGTTAAGAAAAGCATATTATCCATCGTCTCTAACGCTGCCGGCTGTGACCTAGTGAGTCGTAGAATGATCATCCCCATCCTCGACATAGTTATCCCTACCATTACCCATATCCTCAATTTCTCACTTTCGTCCGGGACCTTTCCGGACTGTTGGAAAGATGCCCATATTATTCCTCTACCCAAAAAATCCAGTCCTAAATTGTTATCCGATTACCGTCCTATTTCTATTTTACCCTTCCTTTCCAAAGTCCTTGAACGCCTCATCCATCAACAATTAACCGCTTTCATTAACTCGAACAATATCCTGAGTCCTTTTCAGTCCGGGTTCCGCTCTGGCCACAGCACAGCTACTGCTCTAGTGAAGGTAACAGACGACATCCGTGCGGGGATGGATAATAAACAACTCACAGTTCTTACTCTTCTCGATTTCAGCAATGCTTTTAACACCGTCGACTTTGACATACTGTTGAGCTTGTTGCGTTTGATTAACATCCCAATTCCGGTGATTGATTGGTTTCGTAATTACCTGCGCGGGCGGCGGCAGCGTGTCCTAATGGGTGACACCCAATCATCTTGGGCTGCTGTCACCGCCGGTGTGCCGCAGGGTGGCGTGTTGTCACCTCTTCTGTTTTCTATCTTCATTAATTCCCTAACCTCGCGCCTCACTTCTCTCTACCATATGTATGCGGACGACTTACAGATCTACACCCAGGCATCACTCAATAACTTACCCAGTGCTATCCACCATATCAATGTCGAACTAGCAACCTTAGTCAATTGGAGTGACGAATTCGGGCTTAAAATCAATCCCGCAAAGAGTCATGCGATTATAATTGGTAGTCCTTATCTCGTCTCTGAAATTGACTGGGGTGCGTTGCCCAGTGTCTGCCTTGGTGGCGTCACAATTCCGTATTGTAAGGTGGTTAAAAATTTAGGTATTTCTCTCGACCAAACGCTATCATGGTCTCATCACCTGCAAGATATCAGTCGTAAGGTGTATGCGGCTTCTGGCACTCTCCGGCGACTACGTAACTTTTTGCCTGTCCCAACTAAAATTATGTTAGCTAAATCCCTTCTTTTCCCTATCCTCGACTATGCGGATGTGTGTTCTCCTGACCTTACGGTTGAGAATATGGAGAAACTTGAGCGTCTACAAAATCTTTTAATTCGTTTTGTATTTGGCCTTCGAAAATTCGACCACGTCTCTGACTACCGCAAACGGCTCAAGTGGCTCCCTATTCGCCTCCGACGTAACCTCCACTGCCTTCAATTACTCTACCGTATCCTCTTCGATCCCTCCTCTCCTTCCTACCTTAAAAACTACTTCATTTTTCTACACTGCGAAAACTACTCTCTTCGATCAGTGGATAGACGTATTCTGTCTATCCCCTCTCATCGCACTCATTTCTACGCGGGTTCGTTCGCTGTCTCTGCTGTCAAGTTATGGAACTCTTTACCTTTAAAAATTAGACTTGCTCCTTCCCTATCCTCTTTTAAATATCAAGTTCGTAACCACTATCTCTCAACTGCTTTTAATTCGGATTAGTATATATTTATGTAGTATTAGTATATTTATATATATTTTTAGTTATATAGTTACTACTATTTAGTATGTATTTGTATGTATATATAATATGTATGTATGTGTGTCTTTAGTTGTATTAATATAATTAGTTTATTATAATGTATAGTATGTTGTGTGTATCTTGTATATGCATTTTATTGTATTTTATAATTACTTCTACTCAATCCAATTTTTTTTTTTCTTCTGTTTCTCAATTTATTATCTCGCTTCTTTGCCTTCTCCCCGTGGTTGCCTGGCAGAAATCACTGCATAGTGATAAGGCCGCCCTTTGTGCTTTTGTTTATTGTAAACTGTTATTTTATGTACCTGGTTTATTGCACAATAAAGTGTTAAATAAATAAATAAATAAATAAATATCTTGAATTCAATTTATGATACATAATAGCGTCCCACTCCAACATAACCCTTTCTATTATATTTCTAATTAATATGGGCCAATGTATCAATTAAAAAAAAAGTAAATATTTTTTTTATAAAACAGAGATAGCGGTTTATTTCCATGTTTTCCATCAATATTTTTCACACGGCAAGTACCTTTTATTTCGTACCACAAAAATTTTAAACTCAACTTGCATAATCAAATCAAAAACATAAATTTTGTATGAACTGATAAATAGTAGTTTAAGACAATAATACGATATTAAACCCTAAAGCTGCATCTTAACCACGTTACATTGCAAGGCGTTCTGATCCTTTACCTAAAGCTTACTGATTAATTCCCATCTGTATAATTTGGTTCCATTGTTCCGTTAGCAATTCTGTCTCTTACTTGATTCTAACAAGGATCTAGGGACTAGATCTCCTAGCAGCCATAATCTATAGGTCTTCTAAGATCTCAGGATTAATTTAAATCTCTAATTTACTTGCATTTGTATATATTTGTTACTGTATACTAAATAAATCAGAATAACACTCGACTTTTTATCATCATTAATAAACTAGCTCTAACATTAGATTTTGATCGACTTTGAAAGACTTTGAAATAAAAACATGTTCTGTTGTCGTCTACGTTTATGCTGAAATTATTTTTCTTCGTAAGCCGCTTGAGAAAAAAAATTTACCTACTTGAAAATATGTATATAGTTCTACATATACATACTCATTCATGATTCAGATTGAGAATTTATATCAGAAGTAAATCCGAAGCTTATAAGATAAGCCAAAATATAAGTATCATACGTACCTACTATTTACCAGTATACCTGCGCTCCTTGAAAAAAATAATTTTATATGAGTTCACAAGCTTCTTATATTACTTATATTAATGCAAATAACTTATTGTGAAAGGTGAGTGCACGTTGCAAGTGGCCCCAGATTTTCAAACCAACACAAAGCCTTTCAGACTTTTAGCTAACGGCTTCTGGTAGAGTTAATGTCATAGATTATGTAACTAGAAACTAACATTAGCATATTTCAAGACACGTCTTAATTCTAAAGATTTATTCTAATCAGACTTAGATAGTAGGTAGTATAATTAATTATAGTGCCTGCAGATCTTATTAAAAAATATGGATAACTATACAAATAATAATATTGTTTGACTCCCACTCGTCTTAATTTTAAAGGTCAATAAAGTTTATTATAATGTTCATTATTATCGAAAGAATTAATGGAGTGCCATTCTCATTTCCTAATTCAACTCCTACGCAATACTTTTGGGGCTACAATGTCAATTATTTAGCATGGCTAGGTATCAATCCATATTATAGTCTCTGTAGATACCTCTATGTATATAAAATTCTCGGGCCACAATGTTAGTTACCACACTCCTCCGAAATGGCTCATGAAATTTTTTATGCCTATTGAGTAGATATGAGATTCGACCAACATCTTTTTTTTCATATCCTAAGTGACAACAATATGTTAGAACAATTACTATTGCAGGGACAGCTTGTATCCTATATAAGTAACAAGAACCTACATTAAATTACACAAATACTTTATATTCTAATATATAAATAACTGACGAATATTCTTTGCCATCTCTCGTTACGGGGCACAAGTGGCCCGCGTGCAAGCTTGCATTAAGTTGTTTATGGCATTAATGCACCAACGCGCGGGGGCATGACCACGCCTGCTCATATGAGTAACTTATAATGCACAACCTTTTTTAACTACCTTGCAACGTACTGAAGTCGACGCAAAGCGAAATGCGAATCTCACAAATTAGCCCTACAAAAACGCTCTTTGTGAAATGTCTTTTGTTGAGCTTTTGTGCACTTATTTTTCTAGTCTACACATAAAATGCATAACATAACTTAGGTACCTATTATATAAGTTATTTACGGATAATAACCTTCCGTTATTATTTATCATTGAGAAGACAATGTATTAGGACAAAATCTATGAATAGACATGGATTTTAATTAGATGTGATCGATAATCTTATTGTGTGCATTGCCTCCTACCCCGTTTAATTTGAAACATATACCTTCAATATAATATGTAAAGCTATACTCATTTAAACGTACCCCAAAATTATTAAATTTCGCCTCAAGGCTTGGGAACCAAGGAAATTACAACCCCTCTGCATGCAGTAGTTACATCAAATCGTCATGAAATTAATAAATGAACGAAATGCCTGAGGTGTTTGTTCATACCATGAAGTGATTACCTACAACCTTATCTATACTTATAATAAATCTGTAGAGAGGCCAATTCTGTACATGAAATATATTTAAAAAAAAACTATTGAGGGGTGATAAGGGATCGCTACTGATGCCAAAAATGCAATTAGTAAAATTTTTGTCTGTCTGTCTGTCTGTCTGTCTGTCTGTCTGTCTGTATATTCGTTATAGAAACAAAAACTACACGACGGATTTTAACGAAATTTGGCACAATTATTCTTCATACTCCTGGGCAGGTTATAGTATACTTTTTATTACGCTACGATCAATATGAGCAGAGCAGTGAAGGGAAATATTGGGAAAACGGGAGAAGTTACTCCATTTTTTAAGCTTCCGTCGCGTGTGCAGCCTTAATGGTTAAAGCTACATAGAAATCATGTACGACACAAATGTTCTTAAATTATTATTATTATATAAAAATAAATTCCTAGACAGCATTAATGTCTATCTTTTAAAATTGACTCACAATAACACGTGAAACTTCAATAGCTTAGCAATTCGGAGCTTTCTGATTATATTTGTCTACTCTTACGTTTACAACACTCTCACTCATCCCTAATTAAAAAAAAATAACATTATTACCTATTCAATAAAAAAAGAATCATGTAAATCGGTGTAGAAACACCAAAGTTATACATGAAATACGCTATAAGTCATCGCGCGTGAATACAGAATCATGCAGCCATAAGGATTATTTTTGTGTATCAGTTGCCGCGTTCGACGCGCTTCGCGGCGGGAGCTATAAAAAGGCGGCGGGTCCGCACCCGTTTCGCGTTGTCACGGCATCACGTGTGAACGGCTGAACCGATTTCGATAATTCTTTTTTTATTATATTCCTTGAAGTACGAGGATGGTTCTTATGTAGAGAAAACGTAAATATGTACCACGGGCGAAGCCGGGGCGGACCGCTAGTTGAAGAATAAAGCAATTCCACTGAGAGTTGGTGGAATAATTAATAACTAGAAATATTTTATAAGCAACTTAATTAATAGTTAATACCTATAGCTTTATTGTGACGTTACAATAAACTTAACCTCCTCAGGCCCAAGACCTAAATAGCAATATTTGGTTACCTCCCAGTGTCCAGCAAAAAGGACAACATATTTTTAAGGCTTGCCGCCCACGACTTTCGTGTGACGTTATTCATTAAAAAGGAAAACTAGAATTTTTATATTATTTTTGGGATACAATGGCATGATACTTAGTCGATCGGTACGCTTGTTTGTTACAATTTGTGGTGTCCATTTTAAAGGACATTGGGCTGATACTTTAAAATCAGCTGATTTGTGTTTGGGTTTTATGAAGGACATTGGGCTCATAACGAAAAATCTACCACTGGGTACTTGGGATAAAAGAAAACCATTCAATATGGAAAAAATAACAATATATTTAAAGTTGTTTCAAAAATATTTAGGCAGTGGCATAAGAAATATAAAAAAAAAATATCTAGCAGTAAACAAAAACAATACTTCTTCATATTCAAATTAAAATCAACTAAAAACAAAAACCTTCGTATCAAAAATAAAAAGTAAACTTCTCTTTTATGCCCTGCAATGCTAAATCTAATAAATAAAAACTAGTTATAAGTAAGTAATACTGATGAAACAGGTAACAAATAAAAATCAAGTACAAACAAAAAAACCCTTCAGCAATTATTGCTGATGAAACTCTAAATAACAAGTTTTGTTTTCAGTAAGGCACAAATATATTTGGCACGAAGTGCACTTGAAATAAGTTTTATTAAAATGACATAGTCTGCATCGGTTTATTATATTATATTTTATTTATATACATATATTGTCTTCTTTTACTAGAACATGGGAACTTCCTCTACCCATTTCTTTGAGTTCGTAGTCTTGTTTAATGGGACAATCGCGAGGGATTCGATCTTTCTTCAGCGTGCTGGTGCATCCAATACCTCTGTTATAAAGCTCATGCTAACCTTTGGGACGTAATAAATTGGTCAAAGTAGAGAACATGGCCTGGGACCAGATTATCCAGCTTTTTCGGCCAGGCCAAATTCAGTTCCTGCGGAATCCGGATATGTAGTTTCGCCTTGATAAATATGTAAATCGCATACTAGTCCATTGGGATTGGCAAATACAAAGGCTTTGAGTCCTGTGGGATGGGGTTTGCCCGGACATTATTGCTTCATTGGAAAAATCCCTGTAATTAAAATTTATGACATAGTAAAGGTTCATCCCAATGTCCATTATAATGGACAACTAACTTTGACTGTTAGTAAATCTTTGTTTTTAATAAGGACGCCTAAAATAATGTCATTAAATAAACGAATATACGAATCATAATAAATATAAACAAGGTTTAAGTTTAAAAACACAAAGATTATTCATTAAAAAACGGATTAATACTCACCATTCCTTCGGCGGGCGCTCATGATGACACTTGGCGGAGATTTGATGTGACACAATTGGTTAGATTGGCAATATGGCTTCTGTTTCCTATTCGAATATAACTGACCAATAGAAAAAAAGCAAAGACAAAAAGAAATGTCGCGAATTTTTGAATTTAAGCGCAAAATTCAAAAGTGTCCCTCATGATTGACACTGGGTGGAAAATTATGTTTCCATATTAAAAAGTTTGGGCCGCAAGGCTTTCTGTGAATTGTCCTTTATAGATGACAATGGATCAGAGGAGGTTATTATAGGGTTAAGGAATAAAAGAGAGGAAGGGGATTGTACTCAACAAACAGTACCTACCAGTGCAGTGATACGTTATAATATTATGTACCTACCTATATTATTATAATAATTATTACTTTGTGTATTTCAGTAGGTATGCATTACCGTAATAATATTTTAAAGTATTCTGTCTATAACGTCATGAAAATTATGTTTGAGGAACTAAAACTTATAACTTCAAAAGCATGACAACAGCTATAATAACTAAATAAAAAATATCATCGGCTGCCGTCCCCTTTTATAAAGGATTACCTTTGATAGGTACTCCAATAATAATTAGATTATACATAAATCATAATTATTACAAAGTTGTAAGTTGTATCAATGTTAACCTTCCTATACTCGCGCCAATTTTTGTAACACCTATACTCGCGCACGGTGTCACAGACCGATAGTGTTTACCCCTACACTATATATATTTACTAAGAAAACCGAAAACTATAACAATTTTTTTAAAGTTTAGGATGTACTGAAACAAAATAGTATTGATCATACTTAGTTTATTAATTATTTTACTGACTTATAGTCTATCACAAATCAGTCCTCGAATTTGAGATGTTTTTCTTAAGTACTAGGGAAATCTAAATTAAAAACAGAACTTCTTTTTCAAAACAAAATAAACTTCTAAATAATAATAATAAACATATCAAAGCACATATTTATCTATGTTTGGCTTAGTTTTGAGCCTTGTCTGTCCATCTTTTCCCAAGTAAAAATCACGGGAACTTTCACTGTGTTTTTCCTCAGATATCTCTTCATTGTCATCGTCTTGCTCGGTGTCGTATGTCTCTTCTTGTACCTCCACGTTGTCTTCCACCTCACTGTCATTTTCGTCTTCATAGCAGAACCAGAACTTGATTCTTCCAGCAACAATCTGATTTGATCATCGTTCATTTTGACATGAAGTATGGCCTAAAAAATTGGTCAAAATATAATTTAGAGCAACATTCATACATATATTTTACTATACATACTTCATAAAGTATTCAAAGTTTGTAAAAATATATAAATGTACAAAATATATAATATTAATACTTACACAAAAAGTTGCACCTATACTCGCGCCGGTCTCATGGACCGATTGGCGCCAAATGCTATGACACGTGAACTTCTGCCGACCACGCGACGTGCACTAAAATGAAGTTAGCCCCAAATCCGGAAACTAGCAAGGAACTCGAATTCACAGGATTTACCTGCATAAAAATAATTACGAAAATGTGTTTCGTCGGTCTCACGGACCAACGCGCGAGTATAGGAAGGTTAAACACGTTGTTACCATATCGATAATTTTGAACGTCCCTACTAAATTCTATTACTGACGTCATGTACCTAAGCATAATCAGAAATTTGTCAGAAATAGTGTAGATACCCTTGTTATTTAGATTTCTATGGTAGATACCAAGTAGGTAGATACAATAATTGCAATAAGCGTTTGACGTTAATAACACACAGTTAATAACTCACCAAACGTATAGAACCAAGAACAAACGGAATAATTTGTACCCGACACATAAGTAGTAGGTACTCTTTATATAGGTATGGGCAAGGTGGTTTGGGCGTAGTTGACGAAAGTTATCGCATCATGTACCTACATTGTAGGTACAAGTTAGTGGTAAAAAAAATATTTAAGTGGTCTTATTCAGTGGTTATTGCCAAAGCTTATTTTAGGCCTGATTTTTTAGAATAAAGATGAAGGAATGAGAGGAATTCACGAAAAACTTCTTGCGCATGCAATGACTCTTGCCTAGTTACGTACCGGAGACTGAAGATTCCTAACAGCTCCAAACTAAATGTCTCATCAATGTCGTCAGTCCGGAATAGGTATTGAATTGATTTAATAAACAATAAAAGAGCGTGTGTGCCGAATGCCCTCGTCAGTAGTGAAACTTCTTTGACAAGATTAAAAAAAAACAAAATCGACGCCGCGTCGCGGCGTAGTTAGGCCAAGTCACAAGTGTGGTCTTACGCGTTACCTATTACCAACCTATTACCTTTATATTTACGTACGTCAAACTCACATTAATTTTATGTACGTTACATTCTGTGGTTACATTACTTGCTCTGTGGTACGATTTGACATTTAAGTTTGACAATGACAGGTATTCGATTCAACTTTCAAGACAATACCTGGCGGCTGGCGCTGGCTACAATTTACAAATTATTTTAGGTTACCTAACTTTGGATCACTGCCGGTTTTATTTATCATCAAATATAAACATTTGCAGAGTAAATAAATCAACAATGCGTTTTATATTGAAATCAGAAAGGGGAAACGAACGTGTAGGATGTATGACAGACATTAAACGGTTACCAAACTGCAAAATTGAGACCCCAACATCTGCTCTTTTTGCTCAGGTATGAAATCTATTGTTAACTTATTCTTTTCAAGTTATTAAAATGTCAAATAAACTAGGTTAATATTAAATTCTTTTTTGCTGTGTTAGTTAGTCAGTGTTTGTGTGGAATACTAGTACTTATTTTAAAACGATTTTCATATTTTATTCCTTCTATTTCAGGGTGGTAGCGTAGTTCATTTAACCGCTGATGTTCTTGACAGAGTATTTTCTACGTCTCACCTCTTATGGCTACCATTAACAAGTTGTCATCAATTAGAAACTGGTGTTAAAGCTCAAAATGAAGGCATTGGAAAGTTTTCTGGATTGCCACAACATGTCACCTGTGTAACCTTACAAAACATCAATGAAAATGTACCACCTGGCCATTTCGAACTAGATAAAGTACCTCTGTGGACAAAGAATGGAAAGAAAATGATAACAGCCGAACGGTAAGATTTTTTTCTCTAAACTGCTCTGCGAATGATCTTAAAGTATTAGTTTACACTAATATCTAGATTTAATGTCAAATCAAATATTTTAGTGATTTTCTAGAGTTGGTCTCTGTGTCTTTATCTCTCTTCTTTATAAGACAAAAGAACTTCTTTATAAGTCCATGCTTTCCAAGCAATTTCTGAGTTATAGGTATAATATATGGATGCAAAATATTTTTCCCATAGGTTTAATTAGCTTTTTTAGGTTTATAAAATATCCACAAAACCAAACAATCTCAACTGTGAATTAATGCATTGATAAATACATCTAGAAATGTGCTATGTTGTTTTTAAAATTCATATAAGAATGCAATTGACATTTAGAATGAAATAATGAATAGTTGATAGTCATTTAGAGTACTTTTTCTAGAACAATTTGCAACATCCTTTTTCAGATATATGGAATTAATGGAAGTTTTCAAACCAGATATAATTTTAGCTATTGCAGATGGCAGAATAGCACTTGATGAAGGACCAAAGAGATTGTACAAGTCCGTGGATAGGACACAAAAAATGCTCAACATTTGTGTTGAGAAGTTTAAAGCATCTACTGCCTTGCAAGACAGTTCTCTTATAGGTAAGTAAGGAAGCAGTTCAAAAATGTTCATGTCTAACAATGTTTTTCTAACAAGTCTTACTTTTTGTGTAAAAAATAAGGGAATGCTAAGAATTTTTTCTGTTCATACTTCAATAGCTTACAATAGTGTAACTATTTAATACTTTACAATATTAAATTTCATTTTGAAATAATGTTAAAATTATCATGAATGTTATTTTAAGTATGAATTATAATGTGCATTTTGTTTAATTCTATCTTATCTTTTATAAGACTATTATAATTTATCTTGATTCATAGTGTTAATTCTGGGTGAGACTTGATTTAAAGATATCATACAATCTGCACTTACTGTCATTGCCTTGAAGATGTTAATCAGTGAAAACAAATTGCACATTTACCTTATAAGTAAATTAAATAGAATAGGTACTTACTTAAAATTATTGTACATGTTAAAAGTATAAACCATCCTACTAATATTATAAATGCGAAAGTTTGTGAGGATGTGTGTGTGTGTGTGTATGTGTGTGTGTGTTTGTTACTCTTTCACGCAAATTCTACTGAACCAATTACAATGAAATTTAGCACACATACAGAGGGTAACTTGGATTAACACATAGGATAGGTTTTATCCTGGAAATCCCACGGGAACGGGAACTATGCGGGTTTTTCTTTGAAAACGCGGGCGAAGCCGCGGGCGGAAAGCTGGTTATTTATATTTATGCAAAGGTAATTCTATGTACATTTATATCATGAATGCAGAATTATTATGCTGTAATATATTATGTATTGACTATTAATTAATTATTATACATACAGAAATTTAAAAATAAAACAAACAACTTGTATTGTTTCTTCTTCAGGTGTAATTGTTGGCGCTGGTGATCTGCGTAGACTCGATGAGAGCATCAAACATGTCCTAAAACATAAGGATACTCTGGTTGGAGTGGCTCTCAATGGCCTTGCAGATAATGCTGACAAAATCATCAACACACCTGTGGAAAGTTTGACTGAAATATTTAAGAAAGTTGCTGTAAGTTTTTTTAATGTTTTTTAGACATAGCCATAGGATTCTTAGCAACATAATTAAATTAAGGAGATCATTTATTGGTAGTAGGAAATAAAATAGATTTCACACAATCATATCAATTTATACATTCATAGAAAATATAAATTATTTTATTATATTAGTTTCACATTGAATAAATTAATAAAACAATCTTTATTGTACAACATGTTTATGATATAAATGAAATTTAAAAAAATACAAACAACATTAATTACTTATATTATAATATGTGCAAGGTGTTCTTATCCTGAAAGACAGGGCACATCAATCAATAGTGTGGTTTTAAGAAAACCATTGTTATGTCTCTTTAAAAAAGAATCACATTGGAGTTGATACTAGTAATAACACTTTTTCATAAATATACAGTAAACACTTTTTCACATGCATACAATTTTTTTTACAGGAAACAATACCGAAGGACTTCATTAAAATTCTAGATGGTTGTTGGTATCCTGATGTAATAGTAACAGCTATCGAATACGGCTGGGATGTATTTGACGGCTCTTTGCCTCTCAAAATGACCAATCAGGGTTATGCCTTGAGAATTAACTGTGATATAGAAATAAATACAGATTGGGAATATGCATATAATATGAATATGGATCGGTGAGTGTTTTGTGTATAGAAAACATAGTACATAGAAAAATAATTATTGGGTATCAATTGTTTACATTTAAATTTAAATAAAGAGTTTTTTTACTAAAGTTTTCTGGCAAAACTAGTGAAAAATAAAAAATCAGTCTTGTAAAAAAGAAAATCGAATGTCAAAAAATCTCTTATACAAGAACTATATATTATCCCTGCTACAATTTTTATTGTAAAATGCTTTTTGATTTCATTCTGTATTTTTACCGCCATTTTTTTTGCGGCTTATCTTGTGTCAAAGTAATATTTTTTGCAACATTGTGATTATTTTTATAGATATAAAGAAGATTTTAATCCTATACTGGAAGGTTGCGAATGTCTCACCTGCAAAAAACATACAAGGGCCTATATAAATCATCTGTTGAATACAAAAGAAATGTTGGCATCTGTCTTATTAAGCATGTAAGTAATTTTTGACGTGATAACGTCTTTAAAATCGTTTTGGTCGGGTGACATGTTCAGAAACTTGTGTCACACCAAAACCTCACGAGCGCGATCGCAGGTATAACGAGAGAGAGACGGACCGATCTCCCGTCTCATCTCGAGCGCTGCCACTGCATTATGTTATCACGTAAACATCTCGATCGTAAACCTACTTTACAAACAACCAATTTTTTATTTTAATACTTTAACTATTTAATATAATGATCACCATAGTTAATGCAAAGTTATGTTTCAAAAAAGTTGTAATTGCACAGTTTATTCATAGTATTATTTTTATTATGGCAGCTTATTTTACAACCGAGATTTTAAACAGAGGTAATCACTCATCTGATTATAAGTTGTTGATTTCCTGCATGAAAAAGGTCATATAAAAATAATATTCTTTTGTGATTTGTTGTACTTGGCTGTTTTCCAAATGTGTTATGTGTGACCCAAATTTTTACTAATGTCGAATTGTAATATAATGCTAAATATATTTTAAACTGTGCTATATATTCAAAACTTGCTTTCCGCCCGCGGCTTCGCCCGCACTTACAAAGAAAAAACCCGCAAACTTCCCGTTGCTGTTGGATTTCCGGAATAAAAAGCAGTTTTCGCGTGAAGGAGTAATAAAAAAAAAAACAAACAAATTTTCGCATTTATAATATAAGTAGGATTTAGGGAAAGAAATAAATTAAAATGCTTGATGGTTCAGATATTTTTATTTTTAAATAAATACATAGTTACCATATTACATGTTTTTAATGAAATAATAAATGGTTTACTTTTTTGACTTGCACTTCTATAAAAAGAAGAAACATAGTATTAATAAAATTTATTAAGTAAAGAAGATATTGTATCATATTATGTGTTCTCTATAAGTATGTATTAATTGTGTTTATTTTCTTCCAGACACAATCTTCACAACTTCGACCAGTTTTTCTTGCACGCACGACGACATATTGGCTCAAATACATTCTCATGTTTCAAGAAACATATCATCAAACAGTGTGGAATTATAAAACCGTTCCAGAAATTTGCAGATAAAGTAACAGACATACAGACAGGACAGCAACAGAAAAAGTTTTGCGCGATTAACTTTGATAGTAATAATGCTAGTGGTTAATTGTTAATAGGGTTTCTTAGTATTAGGAAACGTTTTTTTGAAGTTTGTTTTAGTTTGTAAATTGTGAACTATGAGTACAATTTTATAGTTAAAGCCAGTTATGTAGTCATAATGCAAGTAGGAAATTTTGATTAGTAAAATTGGTGAATGTAGTTAATTGATACTTATAAATAACAAAATATTTGTAAGGATTAATTATAATTAATCTCACTTGCCTTTGTTTTTCCGATATCTTATTTAGAAGATTTTTGGAGGATGAAATTTTCAAATTTCTTAGTTTATAGGACCTACTTTAGATTTTAATGAAGTAGATAAAATTTGTTTGAGTGAGTTGTAAATCATTCCACATTAAAAATTAGTGTAGTTTTAAGAAAGACGCAATATTTCTCGGCATAATAATTGACATGTAAGGTCAGGGTGGCTAATTCCGGCAGTGGTTTTTCGACTTTTGAGTGCCCGTATCTGATGAACGTTTCGATTTATGATCTTATTTATTTTATTATCTTATTATATTATGGTCTCATGAAAAGAACAATATTTTAAACCTTCAAATACAGTGATCCTAATTGATTAAACTATGTATTATGAGTATTAAAGCCTTAATAGGGGCTAGCGACTAGCTAGCTAGCTACTTAACCCCCGCATCGGACTCTTCATGGTCACAGTATCTTAAAATAAGAAACAGTAGACCAAAGTTTTTATAAATTTTACCAGGACTATGGAAAAGGGCGGTTTTTATATGATTGAGGTTGATTACTAACTTTATATTTAATTAAATTAAATAATAAAGCCCTGTCTTAGTCTAGTCTGAGTTCATGGTTAAAGTTTTCGGAAAACTGTCCCTTACATCCTGTATGTATATGAATGAAATTGAAACAATAACAAATACACATTTATAAAATTTAAAAAATACAAGGTGTAAGGAACGATGTTCCAAAAAATTAACTATGGACTCAGACCATCATTTTGATCAATTTTCATAAGGAATTTCCTTGAAGAAAACCGATATACAAAATTGGGAGCTCAGTCAAAAATTTTATCGAATTTTTTTGTTAACTTTGATCATATTGATGGTCTGAGTCCATGATTAGGTGATCAGTTTTGTATAAACTACAAAATTAATAAAAAAAAAAAACGGGTAAATTATTATTACAATAACTTTTATTTTTTCTAAAATTCTTTAAAGGATAATTGTCTCACTTTGAGAACTTTTCGCGGTATTATGTCGTCGTCACTACTTTCTTCGGCAAATTTTTCTATTACGACTTTGGGTGAAGTCGGTAAATTTTTTTCATTTTTATCAATTATGAATGAATCAGTATCGATCTTTTCATTACTTGTTGTTTCTTTGGGAATGGCCCTTTTTCTTATATTTTCATTGTTGTTTATTATTGTGGGTTCTCTAATTGGCATGTTTCTTGGATATCTTGGGTCTATGATTTCCGGTAAAAGACCAATAACACATCGTCGCGGCTAATAATTTCAGTTTTAACTGGTTGGCTTTTTCCCAACCATAAGCCAAACATAGCTCTGGATTTTCGGGTGACATACATTTGGCCCTGAATTTGTCAATTTCATAAACACACTGTAAAAACACTACAATAATTGACGTTATATTGACTTAGGCGCGAAGCACACCAATCTGGCGCCTGGCTAGGACATGGCTCGGACCTGGCGCGGACCTGGCGCAGATACGGCGCTGGCAGGCACATAGGGTAGGCACGTTTAGTCGATTGCTAGATATTGAGCCATGTCGTCGTCCGAAGACGAGGACGCTCTCGCTCTCGTACAATTAATAAATATACAGATGCAGGAGCCTCGACGGTACTGGGTTCATCCTGTGTGGCGACGGGGACAAAATTCAAGAATTTACCTATCTATGCGAGACGTAACAAATTATCCTGATCGTTTTTGTGATGTATACAAAATGTCTCCACGATGTTTCCATTTTCTACTGCAAAGGACTAAACGGCACCTTCAGAAGAAATTTACAAACTACAGGGAACCCGTTTGTCCAGAAGAAAGACTGTTAATAACGTTAAGGTATGTTGAAAAAAACAGTATTATAATCAAATAATCATTTATTATCAAAAGTGTACAATTTTACGATGAATATTGGTGGTGATGAAAAGTTGTTTAGGAGTCTTCATAGAAATTGTTCAACATAATATGTGTCACTCTGTTCAATGCAGATTGTCCTGGAGTTGCAGGGCTGATTGGAGAGAACGGTGGAATATTACCTTCATTTGTTTTTTGGGGATTTACTTGATAATTAGGTTGATCAGTTTGTTGTGCATACTGCACCCGTGTGTACTGCTGTTCATTATCCTGTCGGTTCTGAAATTCTAGATCAGTTTGTTGTGCATACAGCTCCTGTGTATCGTATCGCGGCAGCTGTCTGTTCAATGGAGATTGTCCCGGAGTTGCAGGGCTGTTTGGAGAGAACGGCGGAATATTACCTTCATTTGTTTTTTGGGGATTTACTTGATGATAAGGTTGATTAGTTTGTTGTGTATCGTATGATTTTTCGTTAAGAATTTTGTTACATAGATTTAGTATACCAATTTTAAAATTTCTTTTCTGGTTAAATGTCATTAACTTCATGTCCGGAAGAACACTTTGTAGAAATTGTAAATCAGGATCTATTGGGTTCTCAGAGCTTGCAAGTGTAGACACTGTAGAGGAATATTTATTTATCCGATTGAAATATTCATAGGCCACATCATTAACGTCATTTAATGTCCTTTTCTGGGGTTTAGCAGATCCTGATAACTCAGATCCCATCGGGGATGCTGTAGTATTTGAAGAGTACACTGACCGTTCGGACTCTGAATCCGAGTCATTATTTTTCTGAATATTGCCTTTAGGTTTTCGCGACTTAAGAAAACCATCCAAAAAACGCAAATGGGGCGCCAGATAATACTCTTTGGTAATTTTCGCTTCTGAACCGGATGGAAGAGATTGTGCTTTTTTAAACTTAGAGTATCTGCCTCGAATATTCTGCCAACGCTGTTTGCAGTCTTTTGCTGTAAAAGAAAAAACAAAAACATAACATTTCTTTTCTCTAAAGATGCATCAGATAGGCTATAAGATCTAAGGATGGCCACTTTAATGAGTTTTTTTTTTACTTTAAAGTATACAGGTGTTACATGACTATGAAATAATATTTTATCACACGTTTTTTTCGACTTCTCATAAAAATTGTTAGTTCCAACGGCGCTAGTATCCATATGGAGTCCTTACTTAAGGTGCAACCATGGGTGCAACATCAGTAAGCGTTCCGAACTACACTTTTTTTTACACTATTTTTTAATTTTTGGAAAAACTATGTTATTTAGACGTGTGATTTTAAACAGCCGGCAATAATAGGTTGTTTTCGTTGTAGAAATATCTATAAAAATTTAGAAAATAATCTATTATTGCCGGCTGTTTAAAATCACACGTCTAAATAACATAGTTTTTCCAAAAAATAAAAAATAGTTTTAAAAAAAGTGTAGTTCGGAACGCTCACTGATGTTGCACCTTAAAATACCTCTCTCCTATCACGAATCGGATATTACTATTTCATCGTCACAAAACATCCTGTATAAATAAATACAACGTGTATTAGGGGCGAGGCGTATGGATGGGTTATACTTGCTAAATGACAAACTGGGGCTAAAAAAATTGTTATTGTTTCTGGCTGGTACCGAACCTACAGTTTGCCGCTTTGGTGCGATGACAGATAGACTACATATTATTATTTTTACTTTTTAGGTACTTTGCAGATGGATGTTCTTTCAAGTCACTTGCGCTATATTTCATGAGAGGACAAAGCACAGTTCGTAAAATTGTTCATGAAACTTGTACGGTACTTTGGATACATCTACAGCCCGAATACATGCCGACACTTACAGAAGAAATGTGGTTAGAAGTTTCTCAACGTTTTCACACACTATGGAATCTACCAAATTGTGTAGGAAGTCTTGTAAGAGTAAAGTTTCAAAGGAAACTTTTTCGGAATCGGACAAATAGCGATCTTCAAGTATGGTGATATTTTTAGAATTTGACGATTGCAAGGGTGACGAATGCGATACTGATGATGAAATCGATTTTGGAACATTTGGCTTTTGGAGTACTGCTTGTAGACTTAAGTGTTTTAGAGATGGCACTTCTTTTTTTGCTGACTTATATTCATAAAATCTTTTTAGGGATTCTGCATCAAATTTGTCTTCATCAATGACGTTCCTATTATATGGGAAAACGCCACCTTTTCTGAACCCATTTTTTATAATTTTTGGGTCCAATTCTCGCCAAACTTCGCCTATTAGTCTGCTAAATTCGTCTTTTGGTAATTTGGTACCCAACATTTAATCTTTGCCATTGGACAAGTTTCGTATCCCACGAATTCTTCATCGATTTAAAAACTGCTATATCCAGTGGCTGCAGTAAGTGGCTCGCATGAGATGGCAATTTAATTATAGTAACACCCAGATTCTTGGCCCTTTCTAGAATTTTTAACTGTATATGGGTTGAATGCCCGTCAAATATTAATAATGCGGGGGGGTCTTGGCTTAAATGTGGTAGTACTGTATTAAACATGTATTTTTCGAAAACCTTAGAGTCAATCCATCCATTCGTAGTTGCCGCGTATGATGTATTTTCATATGCATTTTCAGACATCCATTGGTCCCATGTATTTTTTCCACGGTTTATTATTAGTGGAGGCAACTTTTCACCCATTGCATTGGCTGTAAATAAAATTGTAACATTATCTTTGCCAGACGAGGCAATTGTTCGGGTGCTAGCATAGCCACGTGCACCGACCACTTTTGCTTTTTCTGGATCTTTTCCGAAACTGGATTCATCAAGATTCCATATTTTGTCCGGTCTTCCATTAAGATCAAGTTCGTTTAAAACTTCTTCGAGAATGTCAAAATAATTATCAACAATAAAAGGATCTGCTGCTGTTTTTCTTGACATTTCTACAGCTTGTGGTTTTTTTAGTGAAAGATTATGTCTTTTCTTAAAGGCAGCAAACCAGTCGTATCCTGGCCTTTCGTTTTTAAATGGAGTTTTGTAATTATTTTGCCTTACGTGTATACTAACCAAATCTAATGTTTCTTTAGATGTAAGACCAAAACCATATTTTTCCATTACCCGCAAGCCATTGGCGAGTCTAAGCTCAAATTCTCTATTTAATGTAGTTGGTGGGCCTCGATTATTTTTCACAACTCCTCTTTTATTTTTTGCTCTATCAGCAATAGTAGTGCGGGGAATTCCGTATTTTCTTGCCGCTTCATATGCGTTAAGTTTACCAGCTTTGACCTCATTTACAGCTTTCATTAATGTTTCGTAATCGTAAGAGTCTGCTGTTTTTCTTTTAAAGTTCCGTACCATAATGAAAAATCTGTATTAAAATAATTCGTGTTAAAGCTAAAAGTCTAAAAAATCATAGATATGGTGTTAAAAATAATAAAAATGTAATTTTTTTTTCAGCACTGAGTACTTTATTCATTTATTTAATAATTCTTTAGAACTGCGTACAAATTATAAAAGAAATAAACTAGTATCATTGTATAAAAAACTAACCCTAATTTAAAAGTTTAGCACCTCTGACTTTGGGACCATAGACGACATAGCCCCACTAAAGTGGACGCCACAGAACATTAAAAACAAATAGAAGTGCTATTATGTCATAATTACTATGAAAACCAGTGTCGCCAAACCCACACATTAAAACCGATAGTTATACAGTACACTACAAGTAATCTATGCCTTTGATTGGACAGCTTAATTTGAGTAAAAACTGACTTAGGTTATAAATTCAGCAATTCAATATGTACCCTAACGCACCATGTTACGGTTTATTTTAGTATAACATCCCTAGGTATATTAGCTGTTTTGTTTCTCATTGCACAGAAATTCCAAATTCGAAAACATCCAGCTATTCCACAACAGAGGGCGTTAGTTTTCGATAGATATAACTTTGAACCTCAACACATAGAGATAAGGTTGAAATTTGTATCACTCAACATTAATGACATTAACTTGATATTTATCTGATGCTATGCCCTGAGGGATGTCAGCCTTGTTATCGATAATTATAATATTATCGATAATTATTATAATATTTTTTGTGTATTTTTTTTTTCTTTCTATTATATGAGTATAGTATTATGTATCACATTTTGGAGTATGTACGTCTTTTTATATTATTATTATTAAATAAAAAACGGAATAGAATAGTATTAATCTATATTTACAAAATACAAACAGAAAATATGCATTATTTTAAATCTTGGAACTGCCGTAGGTTTGCTGTATCGGTGGCCTTTGTTAGACCGCTTAGTGCTGTTCGGCATCCAGTTAACTCGTCACGTTGCATTTATCCATTTCTCTTTTAAATTAGCCTCTTTGGGAAATCTATAAATAAATTGGACAAATGAAAGCTAAGGAAAAATAAAATAAAATTTAATATTTATAATGTTTGTCTTTTCTAAAGTATCGATACTGTCGATATGCGCCACAAGCATCACTAAAGCGACATTCGTTTGTTTATTGCAATAATATTCCAGAAAGTCTTGTTTGCTGTTCAATCTATAATAGTACTAATTTCTTACGGATTAAGGTTCATTTTGACTAGATATTTGTATACAATTTTGACAAATTACAAGCGAAGTTATAACATAAAATATTATATGTAAAATAAATAAAAATAAGACTTACCGATGGTATGAAATGCCTCCATTGCTGATATTATTTCGTCTGCTATCATTTTTGCACTCTAATACCGAACAACACGTCCTAATTAATGAATAAATATGGAAAAAAGGTTTGACAGCTGACAACCGACTCGAATATTTTTCTGCGCACAACTGAGAGCAAGTTAGGTGATCTTACCTTACAAGTGACACGTGGGCCACGCCCACATCACACTTCTATCTACTTTACTGTTCTGTGGTGGACGCAATAGCCCCAGGCCAAAAACCTAACCTCAAAATACTTTGAATCATATGTTGTTTTCGTTAAATAATAAAAGTAACATATAATGTATTAAATAAAATGGGTACTCACGTTTTAAAAACATCAAAAATCTTATTAAAACTTGAGATTTCGACGGATGAAAAAATATATGTGGCACCACGTCAACTTCTGAATAAAGTGACAGAATCAAGATGGCGGAATTACTCAAAACATAATTTGCTGTGGCGCTATCTGTAGGCGTAAAATTTTAGTTTCAGTTGCTACAACGCCAGGTAGATGGCGGGAGTAGGCTTAGAACTAATATAATATCGAAAAACTTCGATAGACGAGTTAGCCCCCCAGACGACATAGCCCCGGTTGACCTTATATAAAAGGCACTCGCACACTAGTTAAACTATACATGACGATTATGTTGCGAAATCTATTTAATTACAAAAACTACTACAGTTTTTGTGTATTGAGTGCTTTTTTAATTAAAAATCTAAAGTTTAGATTCTAAACTGTAAAATTAAGTTCCATCAAAAAGTAACAATACAAAGTAAAAATAATAATTTAGTACTTATTGTATTTTGAAAAAAAAATGTGTAATTTTTTCATTAGGTAACTACTATACATAATTGTGTCATCTACATATAATAATATGTAAACGTTCAGTAGTAGATATATAAGCCCGCCGCAGGATCTTTGGTTATTTTGTTATTTAATTATCTATATAAGAACTATAAATACTAGCAACTACGAACTAGCATTTAAAATATGCCATTAGGTATACATTTCCAAAAACTTGTATGTAGTTTAAAAACAATTCAAAATTGTTGAAAAACAATAAATTTCATACCAAAAACTATCAACTAGGATTATTTTATAGTTCTTTGTACCAGTATTATATTTTGTGTTACCTTGATTCATTAAAAAAAATGTTTGAAGTGTTGAAGTGTCATGGAAATGAATGTAAGCTGATGAATAAATAATTGGTTGTAGAAAGTGTTTTATTTTATTGAATTTATATTAATACCCAAGTAATACCCCTTTTTGTTTTAGCCTTTAAATTCGCTCCATTTTAAAGGATTTACAACATTTTGCGATTATACGACAAGAAATTCAATGTAAGAATGTCTTTGAATGTTTGAATCCGTCCCATTTTAGTAGCTACCTATTCTTATTTCTTCTTACCTATGTTTATGCTATGCATTCAACCGTTTCGGAATTATGCGTTTCAGCAGTGTTACCCCAGCAGGAAAATTCCTATCTCTAAAACCGCACTAATTTCATTTTTCGCGCACTTCGCTAAATACCTATAAGCTATCTTCTGATATACATATAACATGCTCCTCCGATCGCTCGTTTAAAAATCTTCCTGATGGAACAGCGTTACTCTAGCAGAATTGTTTTTTTTTTATTCTTTTCCGAAATGGTTACCTACTAGCACAATTTTATTGTTTCGCGCACATTTTCCGGAGATAGTGCTCTAATTATTTACTATACCTACTCAAATCAGTCTAGAACTTTTCTTGCTGGAGTAACGCACACTACAGTCTACAACAGACGAGCAAATACTCGTTCTGTACCTACTCTGATAAATTATCCTTACTTATATTATAGAGGCTAAAGCGTGACATAAGCTACTTTTTACCGTCGTGAAGTACATCTTACTTTCGTCGGAATTTTCTTTGACGTGGGCGGAAAGTATAAAACACATAGGACTCTAGAGCATTATTCTATCTGCATTTACAAAATAGATTACTTATATGAAATATTCTAAGAACGTTCGTTCGCTTTAAATTTACAGAATGGAATTTCGTTTATCATCTGAACAGAAAGTACATTCAATTCTGCAGCTGGAAAATTTTACTCAAACAAATCAACATTCCATTTTTTTTTGTAAAATAGGTAGGATAAGGTCTTACAAAGCCAATTTTTAGTTTTTTCAAATGAGGCGGGATCGAACCCCTCATGATTGAACTTTTTCTATTCTATTTTTTCAAGGTAGTGGAGTGGTAGTGGGTTGTGAGGAAGAAATTAAATTCATTGTTAACACATTTTACATAATATTTAATTGATGATATTTACACAATATTTCAGTGACCACACTTATTGAGCTAGGCATAATATACGAAATGTGCAAGATTTCCATGTAATTGAATTACATTACAAATATATAACTAAGATAATTTTAAATGTTTGGCAGGAATTTGCTAGACAATGTTTTAATTTTGAATACATTTAGCTAGTAAAATAATTGAAAATTTTGAATATTACAACACAACCTAACATAAAATATAAATACGTATCAAAATTGTTCAATTGTAAAATTTTATAACAATTTCAACAACAAAGCGTCAAATTAATTCACTATACATGTTATAATGAGCACAATGGAAAAAATATTTGGCTTTTTCTCGTTGGCACACTACAGAAACATAGTTACACTTAAATACTCAAGATTACATATCTAATGCAACGCAATTTAGATATTTATAAAAATTCATTTAATTCCAATAAATAAGTAGGATTACAAAAACATTCTTTATAAAATAGTTAAAATAAGTTATAGACTGCACAATTTCAACAGTGGTTTGTGTATTCCTATAATTATAAGAAACATTTCTCAATAAGTACATTTAGTATAAAATATTTGTATTTGCATTAAACAATAACATAAAATAATAATACATTGAAATGTAAAATGATATAAAATATTATATAATTACAATGCACCAGGCTAAATTGTTGTATCATTACATATTAATGTGTGACAAAATTAACATTTTACATAAAAAAAATATGTGTCACGATGATATGAAAGGAATATTTACATTTATTTCCATATAAATAAATGTTAGAATATGAATTGAAATTTTACAATAGGGGAAAGAAACAAATAATTAGGAAAATATAGAATTCATTTTTAAATTACAGAAACATACTGCGACACCATCTATTGCATATAAATTGTAATAATAATAGTTGTATAATATCTCATTCTACACTATTCACAGTCTAAAAACAATAATAGCAGGCACGACCCTCTAACTACTAATAATTGTGATACAAACAAGTACAGAAGCAAGATCTCAATTTGTAATGGATGAAAATATTAAATAAAATATTTCGAGATTGCGAGATCAGTGCTCAAACTCTTAGCAATAGAGAACTTAGTTCCAATTTGCTTCATTTTTCACTGCACAAAGTCTTCATTCACCGTGTAATTAATAGCAATGTCACAAAACACTGGTTTTTACACTATTTTAAGTATCACATGTCCTTCTTTTTCTTTTTGCATCTAACGTTATACTAAGGTATTTGCTGCCGGCTCTCACACTATACAAACTCATTTGTGCCGGGCGTGTTGAGCGGTTCTTGGGCCTGGAAACAAAAATAATTTGTTAATTATTATGTTCAATTCATCTTACATAATTATAACGTCGTTGTCTTACATACATTATTGAACTTTGTATAAAATACATTGGAGGTCTAAAATATTATAATTTGTTTTATTTATAACAAATAATTTGTAATTTTCATTGGAATATGATTTTTAATTTTTATACTGTTCTATTAACATGATACATGCTACTCAAAACTACTCAAATTTACACTAAACTTACCATTAGCCCTCGAATGAAATGCGTGAAAAAATATTTAGGCAGTAAATAGTGTCTACAGCTCGTGATTAGGCAAAAAGACAAAATATAAAAAATAGCCTATCGAAAACATAGCTATTTACAATATTATACTACTATAATATATCCAACTTTGGCAACTATGTTTTAATACTGATGCGGTAAAAATGTTGGCACAATTTCTCGCCCGATCCTTACGACTAGAGAAAATATTTCTATAAATTTCTTAAATCGATTAATTAATTATAAATAACACTAAATACATCAATTTTAAAATGTCTCAATGGACCTTAATATACTATAATTACTCTAATATTTAGTTATTATTTACAAATTTTCATTTGACCGTTTGATAATGTGGGGTTTGTAAATTCATTGTACAATAGCAGTGATATTTGTTATCTGTATCTCACACTAGGGTCGATAGTGACATAAACCTTGGCTTATATAATCTGTCTCTCGTATAGGAGGGTGATGCATTGCGTGGCTTATCTTAAGCTATTCTGTATATTTAGTGTACACTCCATAGCAGTAAGGGCTCTCACCTCTTCGCCCACCGTGCTGGGGTATAGCTTGCTTCCAGGTGCATATCCATTCTGCTCCAATGCGAACTGGTTCTCTGTTGTTTTGCGGTATACGGGGTTGTCGAAGTTCATTGAGGTGACATTACGATGTACGTAATGTCTGTACATAACAACAGCGATCTATAAACAAAACAAATTTTTATTAGAGAAAATTAAGAAACTTTAAACAAGAATATTCTAGGTATTTGTGCCTATTGATTTATTTAATCGAATCGTGCTATTTATTTTAACTGGAATGATAAGCATTTTTTAAATAGTAGAAGATCCGAACATAAGTCGACCTTCACCGGCGTGATAATAGAATGAGACCAATTTTATAATAAATTTAGTCTATTAAAAAATGTATTAAAAATGGGTTTACTGGGAAAATCCTGGGCAGGACATTTTTAATGAATTAAAAAAAAAACATTTTTTTTTAATTAATTGCAGTATCAAGATAATAAAAAAAAATTATAATGGACTTAAATTATGAAACCTACAGAATGTGCAGTCATAGTCGTTTTCTAATATTTACCGGGACAAACGGCTAGGTTGGCAGGTATAAACAGGTACCTATGTCGGTACCAGTTACTTTCACTTGATAGGATGATGAAAAAAAAATTATGTCAGCGCTGTTTTATTACAAAATTGTTTTATTATCTCGAAACTGCAATTAATAAAAAATGAAAATAAAAGATTTTTTAATAATTAATTAAAAAATATCCTGTCCAGGATTTTCCCAGTAAACCCATTTTTAATACATTTTTTAATACACTAAATTTATTATAAAATTGGTCTCATTCTATTATCACGCCGGTGAAGGTCGACCTATATTTGGATCTTAGACCAAAAATTTAAAGCAAAACAAATGATTACGTAGTGTTTACTGTGTTTTCCACTGAAATTCCCAACACGATAATTGAGGAAACGTTTATAATTATGGATAAAGTACTGATAAGTTATAAAAACAATATCGTACGACACGTGAGTCATGGCCTTGATAGTAAAATATAGTAAATATAATGTGTAGATTGATGTCAATTCATTTATAATTTAATCTTTAATTGATTAACACTTTTATCTAAGATACAACAATATTTGGGAAACTAAGGCTTAATATCATTAAGCAAACTAATTTATCTTAATGAAAAGAAAACGCCTATATATTTTGTGGATTTTTTTTGGAAATCTTCAATAACTATAGAAACGACTAGAAAATACAGACGAATAATAACATCTAATTCACGTAAAAGTGTGAAGTCATCAAGAGTAGGTACTAGGTACCATAATTGAAAGAACGAAAATAAATCTATTATTCTATCAAGGTAATGACCCCAATACATATAATTTAGAATGGTACTATATTTTTGGTCACATTACTATTTACTCATCCATATAGTGTTGCGGGTTTTTTCTAGAAACGACTAGAACAAAAAGTATTGTTTTAATATATTTTAAGTTAATTAATTAAAATACGGAAATAAGAAAGCATTTAACACATCTGCTTACGTGATTCACAGTTAATTTAAAAGTGTAGGAGTTAGTTAGCCTATTGTAAATTTTCATAGTGCTAATTGCTATTTTACTTTTGCAAAAAATCTCGCAAAAGTGACGTAGTTATATTAATTGTTGTAATTTGTTTTAATTTGACCTCGCTTGGTTATTTACGGAGGAATATTACGTGAAAAACGTCCTGACGATGGCGATGTTCATAATAATATTATGATTAAGGATAAATACAAAAAATGTAAACAAGATGTTTCTTTAGTCATCAATAATGTTCCTTGTAATTTTCCTCTACTTATAATATCAACAAGAAAAAAAAAAAAGACGTGTGGCACTCGGGGACTGCCGCGGTAAAACTATTGCATAGCATGCCTTCAAGCCACACCTCCGAGCCCGTCGGAGTGGGGAGCGTGAGGTTTTTTCGTTACGGAATTTCTCGATTCGGTCCCCGCGCTCAAGGCCCGCGATAGAAGCTATGCAATAGCTTAAAAATTCTGTTTATGAAAAGTAGAGCAAGAAAACGTCATTGATATATTTTCTTAATCCAAGTAAAAAAGAAGATTTGGAGGTATTACATGGAATATTCTTCTAAAAAATTTTACACCTAAGTATATTTGATTTAATCTAGCTATTTGGGTACTTTGTTTTTTGTCAAAGGTTACTAAATAATTAAGTCTCCTGCATCTAAATTTGACTGAACTGAACTCAAAAATATCAAGACAATTTTCACAATTTAATCAACTGATACATGGCGAAAGTTTATGTATTCCTGAAATATGACCGTCACAATAATAAAAATAATATAAACTGAATTAATTAAATTTTTTCCGCGCAGACTTCAATCAACGCTGCATCCAGACGATGACAGGACAGGTGACTAATAGTCTACGAAGCTTGATTTGATCAATAAAAAACCTACATATACCTCATTTTTTTCTCTAAAAGTACTTTTAATAAATGAGCACTCACCAAAGCAGCAATAACAATAATTCCAGAGATAACAGCTACTACAATGCCAGCGACCACGCCCGCGTCTCGGCCGTTCGTTGAGATTCCTGTACCAGTTTTAGGTGTCTCTGGCACACCTGTAATATAAAAAAAACACACGTTAATATGGAAAACCATCTCTTATCTTCCTTGATCTCCACAAAAGATAAAATAATCAACATTAAAAAATATTACACAATATTAATCAAAAAAAAAAAATAAGCAAAATAATTAAACAAAAACTTGTGAGATCAATGAAGATTATTTTTAGTGGTACAGAAAAACAAAATGATCAAACAACCTTCACCACATAGGTCAATGAGGAAAACATGTTAAATGAAAGGCTCTGTATAGAAATAAAAGCAAATTTTGAAATTAACTACATTTTCTTATCATATCCTGTACACTTCATAGCTAAGCTCATTAGGATTGAAAACAACCAAAGTTAAATTTTAGCATAAATATGCTAATGTAATTAACGAGACTTATATCACTCATTGTATCTTAAAATGCTACAACTAGACCTTGTAAATATTAAGTTAACAATCTCCAGTCTCCACATAGTAAAGAATGGAGAACACCTTCAATTCAAACATACTATATTTTATTCAAAATCTTTTATCACATAATCATATAACTAGGCCTTTATTGGTTCACTATAAACCTTAAAAATCACGCCACTGACAGGAAGTTAGAATAAAAAAAGCAATTTTATTTGTAAAGAGAACAATTAAGCATTAATAAACACAGTCATTTCCTCTAAATGCCTAGATACTAATCTGTGGAATAATAGCTATGCTAATTGACTTATACATTTGAATAGACTTATGGATTTCAATGTCAACAAATATATGGTACCTTGTACCTATTCAATTTGATAACTTTTTATTTCGTATACATAAATGTTTTATTGCCAACATAGAAACTTAATGCCAAGAAATGTTTTTACAGTAATGTTCCCATGAAGCCATAAGAATGAATTGTTAATCACATGTGTAAAAATACACAATGAAAGCAAAGATTCCATAACATGCACCCAGTCCATGATGAATCTGTGTGTCTCCACTATTATACTTTAAAAACAATATTTAATGAATGCTTTATAGAGAAAGGTAAATACATAAAATGGTTCTAATACATTACCCTGAGTATTAAAGTTTTTCAGAGATTCTGGTAAATAAACTAAACTCAATGCATCATAACTATAACGAGACTCTTTGACAGGTTTCTCAGTTGCATCCGGTATCCTGTCTATGGACACGTCTTTGAGGAATAAGTCTATGAATCTTTGGTCTTTTTTGTTGAGGTCTTCTTTATCACTTTCCCAGTAAGCCTTCATTGGCTCTGCTTCAGTATCGGGTGTTGTAGAAGGTGAAGTGACTTCCTCGGGAGTTTCTGAAGAGCCCTCGCTGGTTACGATCGCTCTTCCCAACTTCAAGAGAAGGTTAATCCCTTCTCTTTTTAAATTCACCATATGTGACAAGAGATCCCGTTTTTTATTTCACTTTGAAAGTATGATCGTCAGTCTGTATACAAGATGCTTTGCATGCCCTGTAAATCAGTCAAGCAACCCACATTGAAGACACACAGATATTTGATATTCAGCTTTTAACTTTCACAATTGGACGTTAGTAATGATTCGCGATCTAATGATTACTGTTAATAGATGTCCCGCCACCCGAATTTATACATATCTTAGATTATCTTATCAGTAAATATGATGTACGATTTCACCAATAACAATAATTAAATGAAGCATTCCAAGGACCAGACTTGAAGCACATAGTTAACTCGACCTCATAAATATGCACTAACGATCGACAGCCAAAACATTGCATCACTCAATCGTATTCGTTAACTTTTGTGCCACAAGTTTGACCGACAACCCGAGAAAGCAAGGTAAGTCATGAGAGGGAGTCAGTTGATAGAAAACTCCAATTCGTCGGCACTAATACTCACTGGATATAGGTTTTTCCTCAATTATTTTAGTTTTTTCTAAACCACTAGACGAATTTTGCACCTCCACATCTGGTTTTATTGCATCTGTAGATTTTATCACATAAAAACCTCATGAAAATGTCTCCCAATAAATACTTTAGTTTGTTGTTTAATTATAATACTGGTATGTATACTAGCATCTTAATATCACAGTTTAATTTCACTGCCGGCATTCGCTGCAAGGCCGCACACAACCGAGTACGATGCGAACTTAGTGTGAAATGAAATGTCAGATTTAAAACGAGCGAGAGCGCGCTGCAATCGAGCCCACCACCGGCACCACGAAACCATTCATGTGACGTACCGGCGGCGTCTACTGTAAATTTAACTGTGCGCGATCCAGCTTGCAATTCTTTTATTCTAAAAATATTGTTCTTTTAGAAATACATACATTTTTACATAATCCATTTCATTATTTACATTAAAAATATTATTTCATTTATAATACATGTCGTATAACTACACTAAAATTATGACAATAATTAGGAATTTAATAATTACTTTAATATATTTACCAAACATGCAAATAAACAAATCTAGACATTTTAAATTAATGAATGCAGTGTTAAAAGTTTTAATGAAAATATTAATTTCAACTTTCAATGTGAGGCGAGCCGGATCGCGTGACGAGTGGTTAACGAAAAGGTGGCGTGATGTTGTGACGTCACCTCACCTTACTCACGAAATTGTGTCCTATTGGTGGACCAGCCGTGGCAAAACTTGTACCAGTGCATCGGCAGTTTTGTACCTAATTGTTTTATTAAATTCTTCTCTGAATACACGTCATAGGTACTCTATATTTTTTATTAATATTTCCTTAACATTTGACGATAATCAGGTGAAATATCAACATGAAAAAAGTATTTGCAGTATCTGCCATCTGCTTACCTTTATTTTGCAAGATATAGGTACCTAGGTACCTAGGCAAATACTCCGATTGTATTTATATCACAAATGTTTATTATCGCAATTCCGCAATAAACCCATAAAAGTGGCATGATGTGATAAAAATATTAGGTACTGTTTTCGATAGAAAAGTTATCTAAGTAGGTATTAGAAAACAGTAAATACCTACGTAGGTATTTTTTTAGGTTTTAGGGTTACGTCTATAGGTAATCTATTCCATATTAGGTATTACGTAGATACGTAGATACCTAGGTACTTATTTACTAGTTATAATAATTAAATATTTCAAAAATATGGCTCCAGTATTCCTTAGCCGCGGTACCTACGTAAGTAGACGTACGTAACAACGATCGACCACAAAATGAATATCGATAGTAATTTTATATGCACCTATAGGTAGGTAACTATTGCATGTACTCAATATGAAACTGATTTAAAAGTCAGTACAGTTTATACCTACAACGTGTACCTAATCTAACATTGGTAGGCAATTGTTAAAAGTAAACAATATTTTAGTAGTGACGATGAAAACATCGTACGATGCTTCGTCATGGGATGACGTGTCCATTACGTGTCGGCTATGTACCTACTAAACAGCTGAGATTTTAAACCAGTCAGATAACATGACTACCTATGTGAATAATCTACAAAGCATGTAGACGGTATCAATTAAAATAATAATTTACTTCTATGACCTAAGTACAATGACATCATCTATAAATAGCCTGTTAATAACGTACGATCTATTCCATTACCTAGGCACCAACCGAGTACAGTTACCTAGGTTTATTTTTAAATTGGTACCTACCCTAGGTCTAGGTTTTTTTTCCGATGCAGATGGTAAATGATAAGTTTGCGATAAGAACCTACCTGCGATAAAGAATTATTGTAATGTCCGATAACTAGGTAGGTAGGTATACGTTTTAACTTTTAACTGTTACTTTTTACTTTCGTAAATATTAATACGTGGCCTTGGTATTAGTAGTCGTTATATCACCAGTAAAATAAATACTTACAATCTAATGAATGCAGATTTTTATAAGTACCTACCTAGACACCTAATATTTTAAAAAGTTTCGTCATACACTGTTTTTAACTATTCAGATTTCATTGTACATACTTACTTACCTTAAAAACAACATTAGGTACCTAGTCGAATGATGCAGAAATATACCTATGTCAATCTGGTGTGCTTATTCACGTAATTTGAATAACAAAAAATATTCGATACGCAGAATAGTGACTGTATTTACTAAAAGATATTTTTGAAACAGATGATTATTACACAGTAGGTACACATGCACTGATGTAAGCGCAAAAAAATAACCATGACCTGATGTAAACAGAATAATTATAGCATTAGCAGATACGTGTATATATAATATACCTATGCCTTTTCAGTTTTCACTTCCTAATTCCTGTCATACTTACCTACTACGTAAATACTTATTAGATCTAGTAATCTAAGTATGTATTATGTATCTACTATATTTATATATACTTACCTACTTTAGTAATTTTTTATGCAAATACAATTTTTAAAAAATTTCTATTTCCTTTAAAATAAAAGAGCTAGAATAATTGTAATTTTAAATTAATTGTGACATTAGGTAGGTACCTACATAATTTTTAAACAATTTAGTAAGGTGGTATATCTTATAATAATTATTATTATAAAGACTCTTCACTCAAAAAAAGACACTGGACATCCGGTAAATATTTCCGAACGAGGTTGGGGCGGGGCCCGCGGGCCCCTAGTACCAATTATGCGACAACTGACAAATAACACTGGAAAAAAGCGCGGGAACCTTCGAACGAAGCGGGTGTAATTTTAATTAATTGAGCTTAAAATTATTAATTTAATATATGATCAGTGGAGTTTGGTTTTGTATATATAGTTTATAATTGTAGAATTGTATATATTTAATAAATTTTGTATAGTTAGTGTTCGTATAGGTAAGTTTTTTTTATATTTTATGTATAGTATGTAAAAACCAAAAATTCATAGGGTAAAATTCGGTAGATGAACGATCCGCCGGATCCTAATCCCCCAGGGCTGGGTACCCCCGGTCCTGAGGTAGCCAGTTATGTTACTATCAGTAATACATGTGTAGATAAAAATTTAATACTCCAAAAAAAAGGCGTCTTAGAAGGAAAGAAAATAATGAATTAAACGAGCAAATGTTAACAGAAAATACTTATGTTGATAATAGGCAAAATGAATCTAATATTCAACCTAAAATACTTGATACTAGTTCCATGCAAGATAGTCGATGTGAATATGTAGGTACAGATTCTTATCCTTACATTGTTCATGTTCAGCGAACTGAATCATCACCCGGGGATGGCTCCACATTGCACCCCATAACTTTCGGAAGGTTTTTAAAAAACAATAATATTAAGAATATTGTGTCTGGAAGTATAAAAAAAATAGGCAGAAACCGTTGCATAGTTGCATTTTCTACAGCACAGGATGCAAATGATTTTATCAAAAATAAAAATTTAAGCTCATACAACCTTAATGCAAAAATTCCATTGTTTAATATTACTAGAATTGGTATTGTTAAGGGAATACCAACTGAATGGTCACCTGAAGAAATAAAAGAAAATGTGTCCACCCCAGTAGGCTGCGGTAAAATTATTAAAGTCAGGAGAATAAATTACAAAGTAAATGTTAACAGTACTGTATCTTGGAAGCCAACACAATCAGTTGTTTTGACATTTGATGGCCAAGTTCTACCCGAACGTGTATATGTGTGTTATAACTCCCTACCGGTTAACCTATATATTTTCCCTACCATCCAATGCTATCAATGCTGTCGGTATGGTCATACTAAAAATATATGCCGATCTAAACCCAGGTGTTACAAGTGTGGCCAAGACCATTCCGGTGACACTTGTACAGTAGAAGAAGATTGTGCATCATGTTTGTTGTGTTCAGGGTTCCATTATGCAATCAACAAAATCTGTCCAGAGTTTAAACGCCAAAAAGACATTAAAATTAGTATGGCTCAAAAAAACATTTCATATGGTGAGGCAAGTAAACTTTTCCCACAAATATCAAAGTCGTATGGGGATGTATTAATATCTTCACCGGCTTATTCATCCCCAAACAGATTAAATGTAAACACTACAAATACTTCTTACAAAAAAACTTATTTTTTGAAACCAAAATCGCCTCCGAAGATGAACAAGGGTTTTGACAAAATAGCTCACAATACGATTATTAGGGAAGCTCAGATACCTACGCCTGAAAATGGATGTGGTTATCAAGTAGCCCCTAATGAAACTGAAACTTCCCAGATAATGGACATAATTACTTCCCTAATCAACACATTATTAAAGAATAACACCTTAAAACCGTCCAACGTTGCCACTTTATATAAATTAATTGATAGTTTAAGTAGTAATCATGGATTCCAAAATAATACAGTGGAACTGCAGAAGCGTAATACCTAAAAAGTCAGACCTAATTCACATAATAAATAAGCATAATCCTTTTTTAATCGCTCTAAATGAGACTTGGCTAAAACCAAATCTCTTTTTTCGCATTCCAGGCTATGTTTGTATTCGTGATGACAGAATTGATGGGTATGGTGGTGCTGCCATACTTATTAAAAAGTCAATTCAATTTAAACGTCTAATATTACCAGCGCACAATAATAAATATGTAAATAGTGTTGGCATTAGCTTAAAAAATAATATTTCAATCATTTCAATATATATATCGTATAATTCAGCATCAACGTTTAATTATTTACAAAATTTAATAAGATCAATTCCTACACCTTTATTGTTGCTTGGTGATTTCAATTCCCATCACCAATATTGGGGAAGTAGTATTACTACTAGTAGTGGTGAGCAACTTTTAGATATTATGGACATGCATAATTTATGTATACTTAACACAGGTGAACCAACGCGACGTACGCGAGCGAATGAAAATCTGAGTGCGGTAGATCTTTCTCTTTGTTCGCCAGGTTTAGCATCATCCATATCATGGCGTCCCTTATCATCTTCATTCGGCAGTGATCACTTCCCGCTATTAATGTCAGTTCCCATAGGAAATACTAATAACACAACAAGAAAGCCACGGTTGAAATATTTATTGAACAATGCTAATTGGGATAAATTTAAAGAAAAGGTTGATCTACGTATTAAAGATCTACCTGAAAGTCAGGCAGGTAATGAAGAGATTTGTTCTGAATATTTAACGAAAATATTGATTGAAGCTGCTGATGAAACTTTTCGGCATAAATCTGCTAAAAGTTTTAAAGTTCCTACCCCACCGTGGTGGGATAAAGAATGTAGTGATGCAGTTAAAGAAAGGAAGCGTATGGAAAGAATATATGAAAATGACATGTCTGATGTTAATTTTGAAAACCTCTCTCAAAATATTAACTTTACCCGATCACTTCTTAAAAAGAAAAAACAAGAAGGTTGGAAATCTTTTTGTTCGTCATTATCACCAGATACTTGTTCAAGTGAAGTGTGGAAAAACATCAGGCGTTTCCGATCTGCTTTCAGGGAACAAACATCCGTCATTTCTGAGGAATTAGCTCACAAATTTATGGATAATTTAGCTCCATCTACAGCGCCAGAGTACATTGGGAAATCATTACCTGTGATCTCCACTACAGACCACGATTATAGCTCTTTAATAGTATCTCCGTTTGTTTTAGAGGAACTTAAAGGAGTTCTTTCATGTGTTAAAGATTCTGCGCCGGGTATGGACGGGATTCCATATTCCTTTTTATCTCACCTATCAGAAACTGGTCTAAAATATTATCTGGACCTCATAAATTTAATTATGATTTCTGGGAACCTTCCGCGATCCTGGAAATTACAAGAAATTATTCCTATTTTAAAGCCCAATAAATCTTCAAGTGACGTATCATCATATAGACCAGTGGCTTTATCATCTGTCCTTTGCAAAATTTCAGAGCATTTAATCAAAAATCGACTGGAGTGGTATTTGGAACACAATAATTTTTTATCAAATAGCCAGTACGGATTTCGTAAGGCGAAAAGCGCCATTGATAACATCTCCATACTGACTTCTGATATTAATATTGCTTTTTCGGATAATCAACATGTTGTTGCTGCGTTTGTTGATATTCGCTCAGCATATGACAATGTGGTTATCACAATCCTACAGCAGAAACTTTTCAGACTTGGAATTCCTGACGTTTTGATTAATTTAATCATATGTTTATTAGAAGAGAGATATATTGTTTTGAATATTGATGAATCAGTCCATTTTCAGCGTACCATGAGTAAGGGTCTTCCTCAAGGGTCGGTCTTAAGTCCTCTATTATATAATATTTATACACATGATTTAGCTGATTCGTTTAATAATAGAATTAATACCCTTCAGTATGCTGATGATCTTGTATTATACACTATAGATTCTAGTTTAGATTCAGCTTGTATTTTTTTAAATAAAGGTCTCATCGAGCTTAAGGGCTGGCTAGATAAAAATGGATTGGATGTTTCTGTTGACAAAAGCGTCGCTCTGATTTTTACGAGATCGCGAATAGTTCCTAGGGTTGATATTAGTTTTAATGGGAAACGGATCCCACTCCAAAATCATACAAAATTTTTAGGCGTGGTCTTAGATAGCAAAATGTCTGGTACCTTTCACGTTGAGTACATATGCTCAAAATGTGAAAGTATACTTAATTTGTTGAGGTGTCTTTCCGGAGTTTGGTGGGGTGCCCACCCTTTTTGCATGAAATTGGTGTATAATGCTTTGATTCGCAGTATTCTAGATTATGGAACGTTTTTGTTAGAAAGCGGTAACGTAACGGCACTTAAGAAATTAGATCAAATCCAAGCTAAAGCTCTGCGCATCGTGTTGGGTGCAATGAAATCGAGCCCTATTAATGCCCTTCAGGTTGAATGTGGAGATCCCCCACTGAAGATCAGAAGGCAATATTTATCTGATAGATTTTTATTTCGTATAATACAATTCACCAACCATCCATTAGTAAACAAGTTGAAAATTTTAAACGATCGGATACGTACATCTTCTTTCTGGAAAAATAAATCATTACCTTGTTTAATTATAAGTTACCGAAAACTCATTTCAATGTCAACTAGTATTTTTCAGTCCCCAGTTTTACCGCTGTATGCATATAAC
>CAJQZM010032741.1:0-57162 GCA_907164665.1 Colias nastes | reverse complement strand
AAAACACTAATACGATCATTTATGGATACTGTCGTCATGCCTATTGTCCGGTCGTACAATATAGTCGAAATGTATTATAGGAGCAGCTTCAGCCAACCGCGTTTCGGAGCCAAGAACGAGATAAAATGGCGATTTTGATATGATTTAATAACGCGAATATCAAATATGGTACTGTTATGTATTAAACGTTTGAGTTTTATTCGAGTAAAACATTGTTTGTTTTGTAGCGGAATTTGTCGGATGTCCTTTGTATGCAGTTTATTGCGTAAGGTTTCTTTCTGGTTCTGTTGCGTTTATATAATGTTCATCTTTACGACGGGTTTGCTCTGTGTTTGTTTATATATCTGAATGACACTCCTTATTTGTTAAAAATAATTAAGTGTTCAGACCTCATGCTGGTCGAATATTTATTTGCATATTCAAGTTTCCTTTCATACCTATATGAGTTTTTATTTTAATTTGTGAATCGGCGTCGTTATATCGATATTGTGTAAGCGGAAAATATTTGTCATCAAATCAATAATTGCCTCTTAATTTTACCATAATGGTGTCTAATGTTTTGTTCGACACTTCTCAGCGCAAGCATTGTTGTTTTTATTGGTTATTTGAGTTAATTTAGTGTTTGATTTAGTATGCATTAAAACACTAAAAAGGTAGGAACGTCAACATAATATGAAATCATACGGGTAGCATTCATTTTAAATTTTAATTCAAACTAAAAAATTGGTTGTCTGTAAAGTCGGTTTACTGACGATAGTTGAACGTGACAACGGCCGATTGTGCTTCTTTGTCGCTCGTTCCGCGCTCTCGCTTGCACTTCAAGCCTTACGGAACGCCTCAGAGCGCGAGGTAACGCCGCATGAGTCATGTTTTTTCGTGCGTGCAGCCGGCTATCGAATTATAAGACGTTGTCACGTCAAAAAAAATATTATGATGGACGATGGGTGATGTGTTCAATGATACATAAGACGCTCATATGAAGTCACACGGTCGGTAATCACAATGATATGATATGACTGCTATTGGTGGGTCCGCCGAGTGTCGGGTTGCGAGCCGCGGCGGTGTGCGTCCGCGGTGTCGGGTGGCAAAGACGCCGCTCTATGGTGTGAACTGTGAGGTGATTCTGTGCGATTTGGAATTCAAATCAAATCAAGTCAAGTGAGAATTAAAATTCAAATAAAAATATATTATTTCGCGATGGGCGATGTGTGATTAAGGTGATTCTCATTTCAAATCGAATTAAATGCGAATGCAAATTTGAATTTTAGTTTGTCCTGGAATTAAAAAAAAATATCATATGCTCATACGGAGAAACTAACATTACCCAATTAAATTAGCCACACGAGGTCGAAGAAAATCATAAGCGATTAACACGGTTGAAATGTTAATTTTAAAAGACATAAGCACAATACGTAATTACAATGATATAACCGAACTTATAAGAATACCTATTTGAAGAATCACAATGCAAGCTGTCGATCAAACACGTTTAATTAAGTTTCGTTTGTTTATGATTAACCATTCATACCATAGACACAATATAGTTACGAAATTAAATGAGCAAAGACAATGGTGATATTTATGTTGAGTTTCTCCTTCTTGTTTTTGAATTTTTGATTAGAATACTGTAGTTGGGTAATTTCTGGCCTATTGTACAAAGAGAAATAATATAGTAAAAAACTGATAAACGCGCTAAAACTCATGAAATTATTGTATTTTCAGTGATCCTTGATGAGTATACAAAGTTTCAATTAAATATACCCGTTTAAAGTGAGTCAAAATCAAGACTTCAGGAGTAAGTTAAAAAAAATGTGTGCGTGTACTAGTGTACACACGTAAGAAGTGAAACTTCTTTATGACCTTATTTTTCAAAAAATAATTTACTATATGCAACTTTACAGAAATACGTCGAATCACGCGTGGTAGGGATAAGAAAAAGATGGCGCGTAACGGAAAAATGTCACGCGTAACGAAAAAATGTTACACTAAATTTTTTTCCAACCCCGATAAAGAAGTTTCACTTCAATATCAAGCTACATTTTATCATTTTTATTTTGCCTCCACACAAGTTAAACTTCATGTACTTAGGAATTTAAGATGCATTAATTTATGCAGTTGTATCTGGTTTCTAGAATGCCACAATAATTACTTGGAAGGTTTTATTATATAAGAGCTCTTGTTTTAACGAGAAAGAATCATTACAAATGTGACTACGAGGTTCACTGATTTTAATATCTGTGTCACGAATAACGAGGAAAATTTATTTTTAATTTTACGTAAAGAAACATCCTTTATTGGATGTACTATTTTTCAATACAATATAACTATTACATTAGTATATATATTGTATTTGCAAAATAAAGTTATCAACTCAAATAAAAATGTAAACAGGTTCGTATTTAATTTTGAATTTTGTAGTATTAGAAATGTTAATAATGATGATGATTTGGAAATGTGTAGAAATAATCCGTGCCTATAATCATTCATGTATAAAACTCGTGTTATTTTATTATCTAAATGAATTTCATTAAATAATATCTCGACCTTATAAAACTATTCACGGGTCAAATTGAAAACCTCTGGCCTATCATTGAAATTGATTCAAATAAAGTGTCATACATTAGGATCCATAAATGGTAACGTTCATTCAAAAAGCTAATCTATACATATAATAAATCTGTAGAAGGGTCAATTCTGTACATTGAAAATATTGAAAAAATAAATAGCAGGGGGTGTTACTGGATCGATACCAAACCCAAATATGTGATTAAAAAAATTTTTGTCTGTCTGTCTGTCTGTCTGTCTGTCTGTCTGTCTGTATGTGAAGACATCACGTGAAAACTAACGGTTCGATTTCGATGAAACTTGGTATAATTATACCTTATTATCCTGGGCGTAAAATAGGATACTTTTTATCCTGGAAAAATACGTAGAAAAAAAATAATCTTAATTTTTCAGTTTTATCCATAGACGTTGTTCTGTAGAACCGCGAACACACGTTGCGTATTATTATAGGCCTAGCCGTATTTGGGTCCAATAGATATTTATAAGATGTCATTGTCAGATTTACTCAAAATGGAGAAATAAACCATCCACGCGAAGACCGACATCCGCGCGGACGGAGTCGCGGGCGGAAGCTAGTAAAATAAAATAATCTGACAAATTATGCGCGACTAAAACGTTTCCAAATATTATTATAATCAATTTAGTCGTTGTAGGCAGTTTTGTTTGGCCCAGCCCACGCGTTACTGTATAAAGTTGGCCCTAGACGATACTGCAGCATGACATGCGTGCATGGTGTCATGCATGAATGATCGTTTAGATCGATGATTGAAAAGAATGACATGCAAACTTCATGTTGGCAGCTGATTGGTAAAGCTATTTTCTATCCTGCAAGTTTGACTGACATGCAGCTTGATCGAGCTTGATGAGCAAAATGTATGAATTTTGATTGATATTTCGAATGATTTGATATTTTAAGACAATCAAGCAGCATGACAATTCACGTAAACGCACGCCATGCTTACCTTACCGTGTAGAGGCTACTTAATATTCAATATAATGTTGACACTTGTCATCTAAATCGGAATTTTAGATGAGCGCCCGCGCAGAGGTGAAATTTTAGGAATTCTTCGACTCGTTTCGATGGTTTTGAATATGAATGGAATATGTAGAATAAATGGATATAAAATACGTTTGTCGGTATAATGGACGAAAAGATACAAGAGGAATTACATTCTTAGGGAAATACATGGAAAAAGATACACTTCTTCTTATTTTTCGTATATTTGACAGTTTTGTGTAGATAAAGCTTAAAACTATAAGTACAAAGAAATTTCTCTTAATGCTATTTATTTTAATGCTGTTTAGTATTTAGCTTAATTTATAATTCGATTATTTTGTTTCAGGTACGTAAAGGGAAATAAGCTGGATTTCCAAAAATCTATGGATTTATGTGAGTTAAATTAATTATGCATGACACTATTGAATTTACAAACACATGTTTATGTTATATTAATTAATTATTAGTATACATACAAAAAAATCTCGTATAAGTCTAAAGTAGGAGTATAATGTTCTTTTTTATATTTAACTCGAGCACTAAACTTAAAGGAAAGTTCATCTAAAATGCACTTTTAGCCCTAGACTTGTGCATTTAGAGTTCCAATTTATCGCTAAACATCAACGATACATTTCGCTCTCAATAAATTGGATGTGTAAGCAATCTAGAATCTACAAGGTTTCATTTGCAAGTCTTGTTTGCGGAATGAGATAACGATAATAATTGGATAACGCGCCCAACTGTTTTGTGTTAACACAGTATAAAGAGAACAAGTAGGCCGACTCCCGGCGTTTAGGAGCGCACGGTACCTATACTCGCGAGGCGTTGTCACATTGATATTTTGAATAATTGTATAAACAAACACCGACCGCTCACAGCAATGGCGCGGCCCTCACGCGAACCGAACGGTCCAACCGTCCATGAGAAGGAACCGAGCGGCGTTGTGTGCGTGCGTCAAGCTTGCGTACGCACATGAACGGGGGGCGTGGCCAAGCGCTCCGCGTACATACAAAACGGCGCGATGTACCTTTGTTCGAAGATAACTTACTTGTTCTCTTTATACTATGTACATACAAAACGGCCGCGCCGCGATAAACCTTTGTTCGAAGATAACTTACTTGTTCTCTTTATACTATGGTATTAATTCTACAATCCCGTTCTTAATTATATACGTGACATTAGATAATTTATTATACCCACAAGTATCGGTTTTCTAATGATGTTTGACAGTGTTGTTGGTATTAGCAGAATGCTATTTGCGGTTCTTGCTAATATTGTATGTTTTATCTATGGAATCTGGATAAGTGAGATTCTATTAGCATAGGGTTGAACTAATTTCATGTTCTGTAATTTGGAACGAGAGATTTTTGATCTTTATTACCTACTGACTGTAAAGAGCTTCTAGTTTTATTTCTGTTATACGTAATGAAAGCGAACCAATGGAAAAACTAAATATACTTTCATATCACACAGAAAGAAAACGTAATATGTATTTAATTACTCAAATACAAACACACCATTTAAGAGTAACGTAGTGGACCTTATAATTATAATTACGTAAAATATACTTCCGTTATATGAGATGTGTATTCAAAAATCAATTTGTTTGTATTCACCTAATAAAATACATAAAATATCAGTAATCTGCCGTGATGGATGGCTACCTGATCCATTGAAATGTTACATTTTTTAGCCCTAACCTTGCATTTTTTAGAGGACGCAATTTTGTTTTTTTGATGTGTAGGGGGGGTCAGTGTGAAGCTAAAACCAAGTTTGTGGGGTCGCCACCCTTGTCCCACGGCCGCCATCTTGAAAATAGCGGTTGAAATGGTTTTTACGATATATCTCTTAAACTATTTAACTGATAAAAAAATATCGTTAACATTATTTGTTGCAAATTAAATTCTCTACAACTTTGGTGTAGTAACTTTTAGTCGTAGAACTATAAATAAAAAAGTTATAAGCGAAAATGTTCAGAAATTAGAGCCATTTATATTTTTCAATAAAACTTTTTTTTATCATTTTACGAAGAAATGATATCAGACCATTTTTGTAGATTGTTTTTCGAGGAACAACTTTTATGTACAACATTTTTTCATAACGTCAATAACTAAGGTTTTACAGCGCTCTGAAGTGAGTACTATTTTTCAGTACTCTTAACTATACATATATTGGCTATTGGCTCTTTTCTCATACTCCAGAACAATAGAAGCACACTGCAGAACATTTCAGACCTGCTTTTCGACGTAAAAAAAAGTCGCGCTTCCAGACTCTACCTCCTGGGTGGTGGGGAAAAGATTCAATAATTAATTATTAGTGATATTGCAAAATTAATTATTAAAAATATTATAATAACAAAAAAAAACCATTACTGATGACAAATTATTATTAGTACACACATAATATAAGTATACTGTATAGTTCAGAGTACTGAAAATTAGTACTCACTTCGGAGCGCTGTAAAACCTTAGCTATTTAATTAATGAAAAAATGTTGTATATAAAAGTTGTTCCTCGAAAAACAATCTACAAAAATGGTCAAATATCATTTCTACGTAAAATTATAAAAAAAAGTTTTATTGAGAAATATAAATATCTCTAATTTCTGAACATTTTCGCTTATAACTTTTTTATTTATAGTTCTACGACAAAAAGTTGCAGGATCAAAGTTGTAGAGTATTAGTTATTATTTAATTTGCAACAAATAATGTAAACAAATTTTTTTTATCAAATAAATAGTTTAAGAGATATATCGTAAAAACCATATCAACCGCTATTTTCAAGATGGCGGCCGTGGGACAAGGGTGGCGACCCCACAAACTTGGTGATAGCTTCACACTGACCACCCCTACACATCAAAAAAATAAAATTGCGTCCTCTAAAAAATGCAACCCCAAATGTAACTTTTCAATGGACCAACCGGCGACTTTTTAATAAACAATTTGACTGCGTTGGATTATCATCAATCACTCGTGTTATTATATGCTTAGGACCGGAGAAAATTTTACCAGAGCGTCGCTACCGTTTGTACAATATTTTTAATAATCTGTTATAATGAAATATGTTTGTATGTTGTATCCAATGATCAAATTGAAGATGTATAATAGATAGATGAGAATAATAGAGGATTTTTGAACTTTAAATTTCAATACATGAGTTTTAAATTATGAGTAAGAAGTCACCGCCAATAGGTGCGTTGAAGAATTTTATATAGACTTGACGTTAGTTAAAAAAATAATCGAGTACAATTTATTTATGCTCTGAAAGAATTTATTGGATACTTAGATACTGAATGTCGTCTTGGAAAAATATTGTAATCTTTGCACGTACTAAACGACTTATGATGTTGAAGACTTCTACTAAAAAGAAAAGAATGACCACAAGGTATTAATATAAATATGTAGTTAAATGGAGTTAATTTAACTGTACCTTTTGAATTCACTCGAACATTACCATCATATTATAGTAGTTGTAATAAAATTATAGCGACGTCAGATTTCATCGATGTAACCAATTACCAATGAGACGGGCCAATTTAATTTCAATTGAGACTGTCTCCCTCATCATGATGGACGAACGGGGACCCTGGCTACCGGCTACTTGATAACCAATGATTCAGCTAATAATATGCATTACTAGCTGTGCCCTGCGGTTTTACCCGCAGTGCTATATAGCCTATAGCCTTCCTCGATAAATGGGCTATCTAACACCGAAATAATTTTTCATATCGGACCAGCAGTTCCTGAGATTAGCGCGTTCAAACAAACAAACTTTATGATATCAAGTATAGATTAGAAGAATCATTGATAGCGTTGCATGTAGATGGATGGTACAAAGTTAGGAAGTGTGATGTGATGGCTTAGTTTTGCTCTAACTTTCCTGAGAGTATGAGTTTGAGACTTGAGTGCAGCATGAATTGTTGTAAAGTTAAATATGTAGTATGGTTTAATTCGGTTTTGTTCTACTTCATACACGGGGTCACTTCGATTTTCATCGCTGGAAATATGTTGTGTGATTAATGTTTATAAAGATAAGAAATAGGTAGTAGATTCATTTTGGCTCTATTGGCTATAAATTTTATAGTTGTACGTAGCGTATTTATTGTGTATTTAATTTATTTATAGTGAGTCTGTATAGTGTGTTTCATTTATAGTACGCCAATTAAGGCACAGTGGTGTATCGATTGAATTATTAAGTAAATTAAAGACAACAAAATCTCTAAGGTCAACCGGTGGCCGGCGTTCAATTGTCACATGCGGGTAGGTATATAATAGTGTTATTGTCGCCATTCGCTCCAATTATTGTGGTGATTGCAGCAGGATGCTGCGATGGGTGGAGCGGATGGACGTCGTTTATTAATAATAAATAATAAAATAAAATTTATTAGCAACTTCAAATATAACATTACAATATTGCTCTGCCTTCTGAACTAGGTAATTACCTGTATCTCAGAAGGCAGTGCCTTCCCTTACAAATTCCTTATTACATTATATTTGGCAAGTTAACAAAATAAATTTTAGTGACTAATGATGAAAGAATACAAAGTAAATGATTAAGAAAATAAAAGTATATGATTTGGGCCGATGGACATTGTGTGTGTGTGTGTGTGTGTGTGTGTGTGTGTGTGTGTGTGTGTGTGAGTGTGTGTGTGTGCTTGTGTGTGTGTGTGTGAGTGTGTGTGTGTGCTTGTGTGTACCTATGTTTGCGTGAGTGTGCATGAGTGATTGATTTTGTTGCAAGCATTTATTTAATAGTAATGAAAAGATTTTCAGTTTGTATATAATCAAGATTTTGGAGCCAATTGACAATGTATTTTTTAAAACGATTGGTAGGTAAATTTATAATTTTGTTGATGTCATTAGTCGGGATACTGTTATATAACCGTGGAGCAATGCAATTTAGTTGCCGTTTTGCAAAATGAGTCTTGGTGGTGGGTATTGAATTATGATTGATCGTAATGTGCAATGGGTGTTTGATTTTAATGTGTCGTCCCGTTGGGCGGGAAGTGGTTAAACGTTGGTCGTTTTGTCTTTTAAGACGTGTGTCTTTTGAATTGGTGATGATTGTAAGTAGTTGGCGGTTTTGATTCTAGTATTTATGTATTTATTTATTCAGGCAACAATGTAGTTAAAAGATCTTAAAACTACGGCCCATATGAACGTGTTACTGTTCTGTCTACAGTCGTACTGGTGTGATTGCATCGAACATAAACTCTAAAGCAGTGTAGTGTGTTGTATATTGTTATCTGTAAAATTAACCTTTGTTTTTTTCACACGACTATTCTATATTAAGATATCAAAGACATTTAGAAAATTAGTTTTTTTTAGCACGATGACGTACCTCTTCTCATTTATGCCTCATTCCATAAAAAGCACCATAATGAACAGGTTGGACAACACGTCCCCAGCGTCTCGCAAATGACACGAACGCCATTACGAACTTTCTTCGCATCGTCATATCATTATAGCCACATGGATTCGTCTCCATCGGCGTTAATAAAACTTAATGGTGATTGATTATACGAATGCGGTATGTCCGGATAATTTCAGCGAATCGATGCGTATATTGTTCAATTTGGTTTTTTCACTTAATGCAGAGCCTCGAGCGATGTCGGCATCTGCAATCAGCCCTGGGCTAAAAGTGCTGTGGTACTGCATTTACGTTTATAGCTTAATGCTAGACTAGACGCGGTTTGAATTGAGAACGTTTAGGAAACGCTGTGGGCGCTCTTGTGTCGTGTATGTTACCGGTGTTCTGTAATCGGTGTGCCGCGTGTTTTGTTTTGCTGTTTTTGTAGTACAGTCTGTATCACCTGTTTTAAATAATTTGTAAATTCACATTGCTAAATAGCCTACTTCTATTATAGTCACAAAAAGGTGCTTGTTATTCCGCTTTTACTTGCCCTTCCGACAAAATATTTTTTTTAGTGTTTTACAGATTCTACTCATATCAATTGAAAATACGTTTGATCACAAATACAACAACAAATTTTTACTTATAATTAAAACACTTTTAATTCATTATAACACAGACCATAACTACAATAATCAAGGATAGTGTTAAACCAATATTGCAGCACATAGCAACAAGGGCAACAAAAGTCAGCACATTCTAAACAACATCGCACAGCAAGCCCAAGACTAATTTAATCGTGACAGCAGCATTCAGGTGGCCGATGATAAATCAAAGCTAATTTGAATTTGTAATCAAATTGTGATTATGTTATATGCAAGTGTTGTAGTGGCCGGCATCGCGGATACGGTAGGCTTACCTTCTAAATTCTTGCATCAAGGACACTCACCCTGTCCTTTTGAATTTGCGGTTTACGTGGTTTTTCTTTTGAGAAATTTACTGGGGCGTTTTATTGTCGAGTAATGTGGTGTCTTTTGAGACTTTTCTATCGTTCTTTGTGTAATTTTGATTCTTTTTAACTGACGTTAACATAAATGTCTGAGGTTCGTTATAGCCTTTCCTGAAATTTTACGTTTTTCACATTCCATCTTTTAATATAATTTGGGTCATTTATGTTCACTTATAATTGTTGTCTGGCCTGAAATCGCGATGTTTGTTAAGTTTGTCAACGTTCAACCGTCCGTGAAGATAGTGAATCATAAATTGATTTCGTAAGTAGTTCTGTTCAAAGACTTTATACTTCAAGAAGTAAATTATCTAAGCAATTATTACTAAAATTAATATTATTGAGTTATACTTAATCTTAAACACTTTTAATGCTGTGTCATACCTCATATCAACCTTGCATTTCTTATTCGAAGGTTTGTGAAATAAATTAAAGGGAAATATGATACAGGCAATCGAGGGCACAAGGGTTTATAAGTCTTTTGAAAAAGTAGCAGATTGATGGTTCTCAACCAATCTTCATTTATATTGTTATAGGTAAAAGAATTTAGTAAGACTTTTTAGATGCATTGACTATAATAAAGCACAAAATATATTTATATTTTTTATAGTTTATCCTAACAGTCTCTCAAGATTTTAATAATATTATTTATTATTTTGAACAGAGCTCAAGCCTATCTTTTATTAGTATTTATTGTTACAAATTAATCAAATAAATCACTATACCTCCAATTCGATTAATTCAACTTTACCAACCGTGTCTATTTGGAAAGCCATATAAATAAAATGTAGGGAAGTAAATTGATGTGAGAGGACACGAGTAGCACAGCGGGGCGCTCCGGGAGGCAGATATTGTCCTGCCAGGAACCTAGGGCCTAGGGGTATAATATACTTCGTTAGGATATTGTGTATAGGTGTTTGTTATTGTAATTTCACACGTTAAGGGGGATGGCATGTTGATGAGATTTTGCATGATGTAAAATAATATGATAAATTAATGGTGTGTAGAATGCTTTAAAGATTCTAATTAGTTTTTTTTTGGCATGGATTCATGTTTAAATTACAAAAAGGCCTATGGCCGCAGTAAACAAATATTAACCGTTAACATTTTTTTTACACATTTTTTTCTTTGTTTTATGATCTAACTAGATTTCCGCCCGCGGCTTCGCCCGCGTTTTCAAAGGAAAACCCGCATAGTTCCCGTTCCCGTGGGTTTTCCGGGATAAAATATATCCTATGTGTTAATCCAAGTTAAATGTGTGCTAAATTTCATTGTAATCGGTATCAGTAGTACCTATTTGCGTGAAAGAGTAACAAACACACACACATTCTCACAAACTTTCGCATTTATAATATTAGTAGGATAGGACATAATATTCTCTCCTCTAGATACGCCCATACCATCAATACAATTCAAATCGCAGTAAATACGTTCTTACTACAATTCTTCTGCCTTAAAAGTGATGTAATTTTGCAATTAACTTGCTATAATGGAGTCAATTAAATCGCATACGAGACTATACTGTTACGGACCATCGGACAGACCATTACCATCGATATGGGGTTAAAAACACCTATAATAATAATTCATTCATTTATTCAAGTAACCAGGACTCATTTTGTTAGTAACAATTAATAACTTAAAAATTATGTTAGTAAAAATACAATTTATTATACAATTTATTACAATTTATTATGACTGCTAGGAATGCACTCCACCGCTACAAAGCTATCAAGGAAGCAGACAGTTTGCAGCAGTGGTTTACATACCAGCAGTCGAGCCGACTCGCTATACAGCGCATGATTACATTGGGGCTGTCCCGCACACGGCGCACCAGGGATGTGCATCTCTTTCGCATTGTAGCGTAAAAACAGTCTATACGAGCTTCTGCAAACATCCCTGATGCGCTGCAATAACGGGGCAGCCCCATTAACACCCGGAACGCATTATTATATTGAACACGGAGCGAGCTGTAAGAATGTCGAGTATGACTAGCCCATAGGCTGCACGTGTAGAAAGATGTACAATACGCACGAAATAGGGTTTTTTTAACTTCATTAGAACAACGTGCAAACCTACGAGCTATCATATTTGCCCTCACTGCCAGTGCCCGTCGTTCCCTTTCAATGTCATCATCGTCTCTGAGTCTAGGGGTCAATATGTGTCCGAGATATTTGAATTTAAAGACCCTCCCCAATGGCACTCCGTTCAAACGTATTGGGGGTAAAAAATGCGTAACTCGGCGCCCAGACTCAAAGACCATGACTTCACTTTTCTTAGTAGACCAATCCATGAAGAGCAGCGTACTCTTCACAGATGGCCACTAACCTTCTAAGACCGCAGACTGAAGCACTCAGCAACGCCATATCATCTGCGTAACTTACATTGTTGATGCAAACTCCATCAATATGACAACCAATCCTTTCGTTGCTGAGTGATTCAATCAGCTCGTTGACATACAAATTGAAAAGCGTGGGCGAACTTAACCCCCCCTGCCTCACACCGCATTGCAGCCCAAACGGCTGAGATAAAGCCCCCGCCCATCGGACTTGATTGATCTGGCCTCTGTACCAACATTTAAATGTGTTAATAAGAGAGGACGGTACATTAGCTTTCTTTAACTTATCCCAAAGGATATCATAAGAAACCAGATCAAACGCCTTCGACAGGTCAAGGAAGCAAGCATATATTGGCGTATTTCGGTCCATATAGTACTTGACAGCCCACTTTAAAGACAATATTGCACTTTCCGTAGAAAGTCCCGATCGGAATCCAAACTGATTTTGGTGTATTTCTACGTACCTGTTTAGTTGTTCATTAAGCAGGCTGTCAAATACCTTTGCAATTACCGTTGCAAGAGAAATAGGCCTATAGTTGGTCTGGTCCGCTAAATCACCTGTTTTATTTTTAACAATTGGCACTACGATAGTTTTTGTTAAATCACTGGGAAGATACTTATGCTGAATACACAGATTAAAAAACATTGATAACACTCTCGATATGTGAGGCCCTGCATACTTTAGGTGCTCAATACTTAGACCATCATGACCGGGAGATTTTCCTTTAGACATCTTACTTATTATTCGCTGAATTTCTAAAGCAGTGACTTTAAATTCCCGATCATCCTGATCCACAGTATCAGGCACAGACAGACTCGGACCTAGTGGAGACGTAACTTTAAAATGCTCTTTGAAGAGGTTAGCAATACTTACAGGATCATTAGCGCCACCTACAGATACAGGGAGGCCATATTTACAGTTCAGTTTGTTTGTCTGTTTCCAAAAAGAACGAAAATCTTTACGCGAATGATGTGACGCTAAGTTGTCCATTTTGATTTGTTCTTCATGGTTCTGACACCATTTAAGACGTGCTTTAAATTTTTTTCTAGATTCACCTATGCTTGGCTGAACACGGAATGAAGTATTTATTGTATATGCAACATTATCATTGGAGTTTTTGTGGTGGTTGGTAACCATTTGAGGAGGGTTATAGCGAATTTGTGGGGCAACATTGTATGATAGTGGGGAGAAGACAGAGATGGTATTAGTAAGAATGCTTGGTATGATGCAGCAATTTGCATTGTTTAAAGTCGTAATATGTTAGTGTAAATGTTAAAACAGTTCTGTTATAAATGATTTGAGAAGACATTTAATTTATCCTCAAAACAATTAACGTGCAGGACATTCTGAAGCATGCCTTTTATATATTAAGGGGATTGTCCAAGCATAGTACCCTAATATATGTAAGTAAAGAAACAAAGCGCATGCGCACAGAAATACCATGTATAATCCCCACACCATGTACGGCGATCGCCATCTACGTCCAGCCATAAAGCGCTTTATGGTACGCCGTGGATTTTGTAACACAGCGCTATGTCTGCTACACAATGAACGCTATCCGCTCGAACAATGTTTCGATTTCGTAATAATAACCATTCTGTTGGTGCTTAATCGCTCCGGTATCTGTAAATCAAGCGTTAAGTGCTTTAATGCTGGAATGTGGAAGTGCTTTAAATGGTTTGACAAGGCTTGAGACAATTGTTTTGAGCTCGTACCTACATTCGATCGGAATGAAATGGTCTCGTGATTGAATGTGTTGATAATGGAATTTGTACAATGTGGATAAAGTCTCTTTTGTTGTGAGATTGATACTAGAAATAGTAGGACAAAGAATTATACCGGAAAAGTTAATAAGCGCATAAAATATAAGTATAGAAGAAATAAATATAAAAATGATGAAAATAAATTGGGTTAAATATTTTACGACTATAGGTAGGTATTCTTTAAATAAGAATTGATGGCAAAAGGATGAAATTTCATAATTATTTTTTATTGTTTCATATTAATATTAATAAACTGTGGAAATTCAATTTACTCGGTTAAAACATTTATAGGTATTCAACCATAAAGATGGTATAGCCGTGAAGGCGTAATAAATTGCAAATATACAGTAATTGGTATTACTTCTATCGTATTTTTATAGTTCTAATGTATGGGACGCACGCACACGCTTTTTTATGGAGAGCTGGTTTTTCAGATTTTATAGGAATATATTTTTAAGATTATCCGTTTCGGATTTACATTTTTTATTTGTCGTGTTTAAAACTAACATCTCATAGATATTTTTCAGTGTGTCTAGGAAATTAAAACACCTGTGTTACTAGAGATAATTAATTTAAAGTTTCCTAGAAACATGAAACACAAAACCTTACGCACTATACGTCGCCTAAAAGCTTAATATATTATTTTGAACTTATATAGGAGACATGGTTGCAATTCATCAGGTAATTGAAAATGCCAACAACCACCTCATCATCATCACATCTGTTTTACAAACGTAAACAAATATATTTTCCTACAACAAAAGTTTTATTTCCTCCTGCGTCCATCAATACACAGATAGCGGGCCGCACACGGCGTGGTATTTGCTATTCGTGCGACGGCGCATGCGCGGCGCCGCGGTCACTATGTGGCCGCGCCGGCGCAGCGCAAAACACAAGGTACAATGGAGATTTTGTTATACATTCCCGATGGCATCTTGATTTAAAGGTTGGCGGTATGGAATATGAGTTGGGGTTTTTTGGTGTGCAGGTATAGGTATAGGTTCGTAGGTAGGTATGGCCGAATTATCATGATATGTTTTGCAGCTACTTGATCTAGTTGAATCTGCTATTTGATTCAATGACTGGCGCGTTCATTGAATGACTAGTCATTCAATCAAATAACAGATTCAACCAGGCGACATATGCGTAGGTAGGTATGGTAATGAAATAATTTCCTGTATTTTGATAGAACAAACGCTTCTAAACGAAGTCTATAGTAGAGCCATTTTAATAGGCAACATTTGACATTTCAACAAAATTCAACAACGTAACCTAGTAACGACGGCATAGAATAATATGTTATTTCGTTTTGTTAGAACTGCACATTTGCTTAATTTTTTTCAATTACAATAACATATTTTTTATAATAATGACCAATACAAGTAATTTTAATATTTGATTTTACTAATAAACCATTCTAAACATAATAAACAATTTCTGATTTAAAGAACTGACGTCGCTACAATGATATGCCAGTTTACTTTTCTTCTTTTTAAGGTTGATGTTCCGACCGTCCCTCCATACATTTTTGATTACCTCTAAACACTTAACACAGACACTATTTCTTTAAAACTAATCATTTTATCACTTCTCTATAATGAAATGTGTGCGCGTTCGACCTTTTTAATCAATAATTTACAATATTTACTTAGAAAAACAACAGTAAAATACCGGAAAAATTTGACACTTCTACAGTAGTGTGCGTGACTTTTGCCAAGCGAAACACGACATAAAGCACGACATCTAGCGCATAGACTATATACTTATTACAGATCTAGCGCGTCAATATCTAAACGAAAGGCGATGTTTAGACATTGACGCTAGATGTCGTGCATTCGCGTTCGTTATCTTATACATAATGAGCATAATTCTAATAAATCAAAGTTCTGTGTAAAAATTGAGTAATTTCATTTCCAATCGTTCAAAGAAAATAACAATAAAATAAAACTAATGACCTTAGAAACTATGTTTTTTTTTGTAAACAATTTATTACTCATTATTGTTCGTCCGTCGTAGGTCTGTAAACTGTATTGTACACTGAAGGTAAATGGTACTGTAGGTACTTTAGTTCGGCGTCGTCGTCCGCGTTCGGCTTGATATAAAATTACATTCTTGATTTCATTGACACGCGCTATGATTTGCGCGCGGAATTTCTTGTGTTGTGAATTTATTTTTGTATGCTATGCATTTTAATTGATTCAAATTGCAATGTTTCTCTAGTATACATTTGAGACTATATTGTAAATTGTAATAATTGATCGTGGGTATAGTAATTAATTATTCTAATAACGCAATTAGTAATATATGTATTTTCGGTGGGATTCAAAACAAAAAATTGGCCCGTGATTTTTATGAAATTTCACCACATTGCAAATCACATCAATCATAGTTCATACACATGTATGACGAAAGTGATTAGTATTGTGGCTAACATTGACTCATCAGTTCATCACTGAAACCAGTGATAAATCAGTACCTATATCATATTGTGTTTGAATATTTTTAAACAATGATATAAGTATACAATTATTATAAATCGGTAAACTATCAAAGTAATCACAAACTTGCAAACATTGGTAAAATGTCCAGTAGTTTATGAGCCTATTCATTACAATCAAACAAACAAACAAAGTTTTCCTCTTTATAATATTAGTGTAGACAAACACTATGAATACGACCACGAATGCAAATTCGGGGATTTTCTAATTATTGCTAAATAATAATTGAATTCGTTTTGAAATACTCTATAATTTTTAGTGTATAAATAGACATTTATAATGTGGTGCTCATTTTTTTTGTACTGCTAACGCTATTGTAGGTACCTATTTTCGTTGTTTTATTTCAAGTGAACACGGCCATACAATTTTGTCACGAGCCGCCTATGATTGTAGGTACTTTTGTTAGGCTCCTTCGTCGTCCGCGTCGCGTCGGCTCGAAAGTTCTTGATTTCATTGTCACGCGCTATGATTTGCGCGCGGATTTTCTTGTGTTGTGAATTTATTTTTGTATTATTATTATTTTTTATTTTTTTTTTATTTTATTGATTCAAATAAAATATTTCACTAGTATGCATTTGAGACTATATTGTATTATGTATAATTTATCGTAGGTATAGTTATTCTTATAACGCAGTTATATTTTCGGTGGGACAATTTGACCCGTGATTTTTCTGAAATATCACCACGTTGCAAATCACATCAATCATACACACGTATGACGAAAGTATAGTGGCTAACATTGACTCATCAGTTCATCACTGAAACCAGTGATAAATCAGTATATCATATTTTATTGTGTTTGAATATTTTTTAAACAACGATAGGTATATACAATATTATTATAAATCGGTAAACTACCAAAGTACTTCCGAATTTTCAGACAGACAAACAAGTAGTTTGAACACGCAGTTTTCTTATACTAGTAGCAAAAATCAAAACCATAATATTATGTTTACCTACTATATTTTACTAAAAGTCGAGTGCGTCGAAATCGTAAATAATAGGTAATATAATGTTTTTCACCTTCCTGGTTATTTTCCCATAGTAAATAGTGTTTTAGGTTTGTTGTTGTAGGTAGGAATAATAATTAATTATTCTTACTTGTTGGTTATGAAATGTATATTGAAATAATTTACTTTTACAAATCATTAGTGATATTAGTTTTGAGTGAAAATGCTTGGATCAGCATAATATTATATGGTACTTCAAATACATGTTTTGATAAAAAAACAATAGTGTAATAAAATAAAACTGCGTTTTATTGTAATCAATGTTGACAGTTTTAAATTCCAAAATTATTGATCAATAAAATAGTTTACACCAACAAATATAACTTTTATTTTTATAACCATCGTTCATAATATAAACCGTAGCAGGTGGCGTTTTGAAGTTCTGTCTACTCATACAGAAAAATGGAAAACTTGTTTTTTTTGTAAACAATTTATTACTCATTATTGTTGTTTGGCTGTGTGTTTGGCAACTCGAAGCGTGGTCGTCCGTCGTAGGTACTTTTGTTTTGTTACTCAGGAGGATAACCTCAGACTGTAGACACTGTAGTGATGTCAAGACAAATGTGCGAAAGACTGTAAAGTCAGACGCTAATTTAGAAGACGGGCTACCCATTGGGGCTGTTGAAATTGTCTGGAGATCCTTTTGGAACTCATCCATTCTGTGGTTAAACACTTCAAACATCTGATCAATAGACTGTGTGATGGATTCCATATTAGTTTTAGTGCAGTGGCAGTGTAAATGTTGTTGTTGAGGTTATGTAAATTTAACACTTTAGTTAACTACCAAGATATAAAGAAATGAGGATAGGACACAATAACTATTGGTTGAGGTATTTATAAACTCATAATATACTTTTAAAAAAATCACGTTTTAATAAATTTCTAGAATTAAATTAGAACAGCTGATTCAAAATAGCCTAAAAAATCTTAATAATAATAATTACGCTTCACAGCAAGAAGAAATGTACCATATGTACCCGCACAAAGTCGATATTGTGTTGCCTACCGTTCGACTCAATGGCTAGGGTTGTAACTACCTTTAATAATTATTACCAAACTAATAAACCGAGTGATGCGAAATAACCATAATTCTTTTAGAGTTTGATAAAATGATCAGGCAGGTATTTTCTTTAATCCTCTGAATTCTCGGTTACTAAATTGTATCGTTGAAATTATTCTTCGCGTAAATTTAATAAATAATCATATGGAAAACACTTTTCATTTGTTTTTTTACTTTCACGCCCAACTACTATACAATAATTACGTTGTTTCGGTATTTTGACGAGAAAACGCAGGAAACATCCGTTGTATCATTTTAGATAGATTGTATATTTTGTATCTGTAGAATTGAAATCAAAGCTATGTATATGTTGTCTCCATTCTTTTCTTATCGGATTGTTGATCCCAATGCGAATGCGTCACTTAAATTTTATAAAAGACAATTAAGAACATCAAAAATAAAGTGATACGTAAATATTTCACAGTGCAATATATTATGTAATTAATAATAATTATATATTTATGAAAAAATAATTACATCAGATTTAATAATCGCAATTGTTTTGAATGTACATATGAATAAATGATTACATCATAATAGTAATAATCACAATTGTTTTATTTCCCATTTGTTGCAACCCTAGCATATTTTCATGTAGCAGCAGAAGTACCTACACTGGCGGCGCGGCGGCATCGTGCGACATCAAAGGCATTGCCTTACTAGGTAAGTTTATAATGATTAACTCTTTAATAATTATTTTTGACTTTACTCATTTCTTTTATTATATAATTTACGTTTTACTTTTACAGAATCCGATTCAATGGATTATGAAGACGAGTCACACAACGCCATACGATAGTGATGATGAATGAACATTTCAATAAATGCATGCGTGTTTTTTTATGTTGTTTTGTAATTGATAAAGAAATAAACTAAATATTTAAATGATGATTTGTTATTTGCAACACAACTTTATATTTGAGATTCTTTACAAATGTATATTTAGTTTTGTATCATCAAATTTATAAATTTTATTCCATAGTTTTCAAAATTAAATGTAAATGACCATAAAAACATTAATAAAGTAAATCATTGATGTAAGGTCAGGGAACGTAATACATATATACATCTGACCATGTAGAAGCTAAGTCTTGTTGACTGCTGAAGTCTGTACGCAATGAAAATGTCTGCCGTTTCGAAAATAAGTTTTTAAGACCCTAATAAATAAAATATATGAATGGCAGATCTGGTCAAATACTTTCAAAATTGTATTTTTTTCAGCACTTTCATAAGTGTCTGCCAGAATGTTATCCGCGTGATAATGGTCTGCCATTGTTATTTTCCGATAGTAATAATAATCTATTTTCAAATATCAAAATGGCAGACGTGGTCAAATGGTTTCAAAGTTCGCCAAAAATTTCCACCTGTCTTACCTAAGCGCGCGCCCCGTCCACCACTCTGGGCTTAGTGACTCCTCATCTCATGTATAGTAGGTATAGGGGAATCAACACACAAAAATCCAGGTCTGGTCAAATACATACAGGTAGCTTTGCGCTAGCTCTCTAGCTATTACTTCTTATGGAGAGAAAACGTAAACATGTACCACGGGCGAAGCCGGGGCGGACCGCTAGTAAATAATAAAATAATAAATAGTGTATTAGATTTGTTATTGTATCTTGTATACCTACGAATAATTATTCTTACGTCTTGTTGGGAAATGTTCAAATACCTACCTATTGAAATAATTTACTGTTACAAATCATTAGTGTTATTAGTTTTGAGTGAATAGGCATGGATCAGAAATTCAGAATATAATATGCTACTAACTACTCAAATACATACATGTTTACACAACAAACACCACTGACCTCTATAACTATAAGTTATAGAGGTCAGTGACCGTCAGTGACAAACACTATGGATACCTACGCTCGCGAATGCAAATTCGGTGATTTACTAATTATTGATACCTAGTCATTGAATTCGTTTTGAAATAGCCTGTACTTTGTAATTTTTAGTGTTATAGACATTTATAAAATGTGGTGCTCATTTTTTTGTAATAAATCATCCCGAACGCTATTGTATTTTCGTTGTTTTATTTCAAGTGAACACCTATACAATTTTGTCACGAGCCGCCTCTGGCCTCTGGGTGAAATAAACAAGTCAAATGATTTTTGTTCTAATTGTATTTTGGTAGTAGTTTGTTTAGAATTTACATTACCATTGTTTAATTTTTACCTACTATATTTTACTAAAAGTCGAGTGCGTCGAAATCGTAAATATCTTTTTCACCTTCCTGGTTTTTTTCCATAGTAAATAGTGTTTTAGATTTGTTGTTGTATGAATAATTATTCTTAGCATAATATTATATCATAGGTATATGCTACTTCAAATACATGTTTTGATAAAAAAAACAATAGTGTAATGTAATAAAATAAAACTGCGTTTTATTGTAATCAATTTTGACATTATTTATTTCCCAAAATTACAACAAAATAGTTTACGCCAACAAATATAACTTTTATTTTTATAACAATCCTACTTGTTTTACATTCACGCCATCTAGACTTAAATCTTTATCATTTTTGTATACGTCTGTGTGTGTAAACGACCCTGTATGCAATGACAGATGTTATAATGCATTTTTTTACCGAATTGGGTGGATTTTAAGGCAATGATATGACATATTTCAATAAAATATAATATTCAGTAACCGCCATGACTATTCCTACGACCTTAATCTTTTCCAATTACGCAAAAACTCAAATAAACTAGAAATGTAGAATTCAGCGCCATCTAGCGGGACATTGGCTGGGAACAGATCGTAGCAATCACCTTAAATACTAGAGACGTTACTTAAAAATCGAAATCTGATATCTAGAATCGAATGCAATTATTACTTGAATTGTTGAATGTTTCAAGGCCGATTGACAAATGTTTCAAGTCCGCATCGATTAAAGTGCTTTAATCGATGTTTTTGGGCAGGTTACCTCTCTACGAAGATAAAATTGATAGACGTCAAATGTTGCCTATTAAATTGGCTCCACTATAGTTTAAATTAATTTTTGAGTTTCGATTTAATACAGTTTAAAAATTATCGAGAGTTTCGAATTTTGTTGTACATTCAAATGTCATTTCGGTCATTGGTACAGTAATGAATTGGTACAATGAAAATTAGTAATATGAGCTATTGTATTGAAATTATCGAGAGCAGACGTGAAATTATTATTATTTAGGTAAGTAGAGCAAGGAAAATGTATTTTTGTGTTATTGACTTTTATTAATGTACTCGAAACGTAATTTAATCGGGATAAATATTTTACTAACTCTTCACCTAATTTACTTCCTTAACTACTTGAAAAATTATTATCAGTCAACTATTTCAGCGTTATGTGCTAACTCAGTAAAAAATCTTTACGAATTCCAAAACTAAACTGTCGAACGTGATTTTACCTAACCCAACAACAAAACATTACTTCCCGTCGAGCCGGCTCGAAAATCGATCGTTTAAATTCCGGCAAAGGCGAGAAGCGTGCGTGAAAAACGGGGATTGTAACAAAAATGTCGGGCGTAAGAGCAAAACCGTGTCGCTATGTTCAACACGGCAGCGCGACACGTCCGCCCCAGTGGTGCCTTTGTCGCGACTGAGCCGCTATGTATAAAATATAAATAGATGCATTGTTGTACATGAAGGTATTTTTATTAAGCGGCGCTTTTAAGTGCAGCTTAATTATATGCTCGTTATGGGATGCTCGGATTTTCTCCTCGTTTTTGTATGGACGTGGTGGTCTGATCATTTTGTTATGTATTTTATAAGATCAGAAAGGATATTTGTTAAAATTGCGACACTCCTTGATTTATAAGGAAATGAAATACGGTAGAAACTACTATATACTTTAGTACTAACTAATCTTGTATGTACTGCATTTTTTGTCCTATTATTGTATGTTTTCTAATCGCATCGTGCAATTGTATAAAATAGACATAAATAAATTAAACGAGCATACTATTAAGTGAAGTGATAGGTTCCAGTTTTATTATTTTAGTATTTTTAATATAATCATTGATGGGAAAATATTACGTGAGTCGAAATTCGTTACAGCGCAGTATACACGATCGCTTCTAATTTTTTATGAATATTTTTGACCATTCTCATAGTCTAAGATCCGAACCTAAGTCGACCTTCAACGGCCGCGGCGTGATAATAGAATGAGACTAATTTTATAATAATATATGTATGTTTTAAAAATAGGTGTGCTGGAAAAATCCTGGACAGGATTTTTTTTTAATTAATTGCAGTATCAAGATAGTATTATCATCGTCAAATCAATTACAATATTGTCAATTCAACCTACAAAACGCTAACAAAATCAATTAATTGAGATAATAAGTATAACGGTTACTCGTATGCGATTTCTTCTGAGTTTATATAAATTATGGTATATTAATATTGTATGTGAAAGCCTTTTGCGTTTGTAACACGGTAGCGAGCAATACCGTATATAGTGCGGCCAGCGCTTTCTATAGCTCGACTATAAATATATCCGTTAGTTGGTAATGTCTAGTAATATCCAATCTTGGGTATTAATTAGTTGGCTCGTAACCAGGTGTAATAGAATAATATGTATTTGCGTTCTTAAGCATCGAATGATGCTTCATGGATGGTTTATCGAAGTTCGTAGCATTATAATATACTCTTAGTACCATGTAACTAATGTAGTATTCCTGTCGTATTTGGGTCTGTTGTTGTTGGGTTTCTTTAAGATGTTAAATAAAAGTTTATTTTATGTAACATGGAAAAACCCTAAAATTTCGAAACCTACACTACTTACTCAGAACAAACAAGGCTCCACAAACCAACACTTTTACCCGAAAATAAGCATGCACCGTGTACAAGAGTCACGTTGGTGTGTTTATTTATTTACATTGGAGCATTTACTTAGAACTTATTTACTTATAGAATATTCTCGAAGTGTCGTCGAGATTCCTGCTAATTGAGCGGACGACGTCGACGGCGTCGTACCTTCAAATTGTGCTCAAATATTGTACGCGCCGGGGTAAATAGACGTTGTTTGTGTGTTCGCCTGTTTGTCTGTTTGTCCGTTTGCACAGGCCAACGAGCCGGTGTCTGTTTGCATCTATTATCTAGCTGTAGGGTGACTGTGATGCGAGACCTTACTGGACTGTTTGGCTGTATTAATCTTTATATCTCAGATGCATAAATATAAAATTAATTTAAGCTGTCATTAAATATTATAAAATTAATTTTAGCTGTCGTTTTCTACGTTATAACACACAGGGTCGGGAATATACTACCATACATGCATGTTATGATACTGAAATCTTATTTAGATCTTCCTTCATTAATAATCTCTCTGCTTGTTTCAACGACGGATATCAAAAAACTGAATAAGTGTTAAAATTATTTCGTTCTCAAATATGGCAAAGTAAATTGTTATTTCTTTATCGAATTCAATCACACCCAAAGAAGCTTGCATATCGGTCCCAAATACATGGTAAAAAGTTTTATAGATCGCAAAGAAATTTTAAAAAGGTATATTCCAAGCATGATACGTGTACACCCTACACGCTCTCTCGTTGTCATATCATTTTGCCCTTTTTATCCACATCCCTTTTAAGGTCTCTGGGAGATTGACACGTAGCTATTAAATCGTGCCCAAGTAGAGGGGACTGCTTTTTATTATTTAATTCATTGCTGTGGGAATAGCTATGTAGCGTGTAGCATAGATTGTACTAGCCATGTTTGTATGTACAGGTAAAAAGTGCTGCGTTTTTGGTTTATCTGTGCCTAATATGGTACAGCGGTTGATGGTCTGTCTCCTGACCCTATTGCGGGTTAATTTGGAATTAATTTCTTTTAATAATCTGTTAGTTATCTCACAGTTAGATTAGATGGTGATATCGGATATCGGAGATGATAAGTTGAGCTGGGAAGATTTCGTCGGATAAAGTTCACACGATTGATCTGATAATCTATAATAATTATCTTCAAAAATGTACTTAAAGATTATAAGGTGGATAGGTGTATAGATGGTAATTACTTCACACAAAAATGATGCGATATCATGAAACTTGGTAAAGATGTTAATTATAGTCTGTATTTCGTTTATAATAGACTAGCTTACCGCCCGCGGCTTCGCCCGCTTTGTCTAAAACCTAATAAATTATATACTAAAACCTTCCTCTTGAATCACTCTATCTATTAAAAACCGCATCAAAATCCGTTGCGTAGTTTTAAAGATTTAAGCATACAAAGGGACATAGGGACAGAGAAAGCGACTTTGTTTTATACTATGTAGTGAAGTGATGCTTTTTAAGCATACTATACGAGTGAAGTCGCTCCAGTTGACAAACTATTTATATTGTATGTATATTATGATTATTTGTATAAACTATAAGCATATTATGACATGCGGAAACAACAATACGTGAAGGAATGATGGCCATGTGCAATGCGTATATGACAAATATGTATTTGCTATTGTGTGTCATACGCATAGCCCATCGATGAACCGTAGCAGTGGTCATATGGATGTTTTTGTTTAGGAATTTTATAGTACCTGTTATACAGGGTGTAATCGTTAAGTGTGCACAGGCGATTTTTCCGTAACTATTACAGATAACAAAAAACTTTAAACTGATATTGAAAGTACTTAACCTAATGAGTAAAATGGCCGTAATAAATTTTTAAAAATAAATCGAGAAATATCAAAAAAATTATCTTAAAACCCTCCCATACATTTAGTATGAAATATGAATATCCCATATACATTTAATATGAAAGATTTTAGCTTCTTTTTCTTTTTTTGGTTTTCTGTTTTAATTACTTCGCAAATTTGAAGGGAAGTTCATTTAGAAACTTTAAATAGAGCTCCTCGTTGTATTGCACAATGAGGACGTCATTTCGAAAATCTGCTATGAATACAAAATGTATGGGAAATCAAATGTATGGGAGCGTTTAATGTAACATTTTTGGATATTTCTCGTTTTATTTTTAAAAATTTATTATGGCCATTTTACTCATTAGGTTAAGTACTTTCGATTTCAGTTTAAAGTTTTTTGATATCTGCAATAGTTACGGAATAATCGCTTGTGCACACTTAACGATTACACCCTGTATATGGTTTATACTTTGTTAAGATATATGGTTTACATTCTTAGTTAATAGCTTTGATAGTATAAAGCTATTTATTAATTGTTTACGTTCTTCCATATGATGATGATACTTAATAGTACTTACATAGTTCTACGGAGTATGTACGTAGGTATGATAGTGCGTTGTTAAGATTCTATGTAGGAAAATGTTGTTTAGAAAAGGTTCCTTTTTTGTGTTTGTTTGTAACTGTATTACTTTCAGAAATTCAAATTTTGAATTGTAATACAAAATTCGAGTTTATAAACTATATAAAAATAAGTCGGGTTTTCCTTCCTGACGCTATAACTCCAGAATGCACGAACCGATTTCCACGGTTTTGCATTCGTTGGAAAGGTCTCGGGCTCCGTGAGGTTTATAGCAAAGAAAAGGTGTCTCTAGTGGCGAAACGGAGTTCGCCCGGTTTGCTAGTAAACTATAGAAATGTCTAAACGAATGTCTTTTTGTTAATAATAAAGAATTGATTATAAAATTTTGTACTCTTTTAGTTTAGATCTGATTTTTTATTTGTATTCCATTATTAATAAATACATAGACACATACTTACTATATTATTTGTTTTCATTGCAGATATGTAACGGAGCCAACCCACCAATGAGATTCAAACGACATAATATGATGTCTGCGCCGAACAAGAAGCCGACGCTCCTGCCACTGCGGAAAGGTTTGTCGACTGTTATGTCTTCATTTTTATATTCAACTATCGGTCCGCCCCGGCTTCGCCCGTGGTACATGTTTTATGTTTTATCTCCATAAGAACCATCCTTGTACTTCAAGGAATATTATAAAAAAATAATTATCGAAATCGGTCCACCCGTTCACGCGTGATGCCGTGACCAAGGGAAATATGGATTCATTTTTATATACAGAGACTAGCTGTCCCAGCAGACGTTGTTCTTCCCCATTGCTCCTGTATTGTGTTTTCTCTTCCTTCCTTGTGCCCTAAAAAAAAATGTTAAAAAAAAATTAGCCCAATTGGTCGAGCAGTTCTCGACGCTCAGCAACAGATTTGGCGATTCATTTTTTTTATTATATAAAGATCTGTACCAGGTTTTTATCGTTTTGTCAGAGGATTAGGGATAAATCATTCTTATCCTTCAGAATATTTAGGTACTACCATCTTATTCTTTTCTCTTGGATAAAACTTTTGTCGTTTTGCACCGTTTACTTTTGGGAATAGTCAAACGGTGTATCTCATAGTAATAAAATTTTCGATGTATTTCAAAATTTGTTAGGTTTATTGAGGTTTACAATGTATGTTACAGGCAAGAATCGTAGTTAACTCCTTAATACATTACACTCGGTAATTGAGACGTGGAAACGCGTAAGTTATGGCAATTAGTGAAATAATTTCGCATTTATATTACGTAATGCGTCACAGCACGCAACCGGGATGCTGGTGGTCGACCGCTAAATGATGGCTATTAGTTTGTACTGCTTAGTAAAAGGGTTATTATAGGGATAGCTAATTATTTTGTAGAAAATAAAATTTTCTAATTTTTATGTACTTAGGTATATTTCTCTTTTCGGTTGTTGAGTGGACGGGTTCTATTCAAAGATTTTTTAAAGAGTAACTATCGAGTTGCTTACAGACTACTTAAGAGTCCTTATCGATTTTAGAGTGATTTTTACTTGTTTCTGTAATTCTTTAGAAGCTCGTTTAACAAAACTAAATTAGTAACAATGTGTGATGATATCTTAAATTAAAGATTCATTCAATATCTAAAATACGTTCGAGACAATTTATTGATATTCATTGTCCAGTTTGTTTAATAGCCAATAACCTAAGGCGTGTTTCAATTTTTTCCATGCGGGACGTTCGTGTCTTTGTATTTTACACGGAATTTAATTGAAGAAGTTTTCTTATAAAATATACTACAGTAAAGACACTGAGACATCCTAAAATATGTTCGAGGCAATTTATGTACTTTTATTGAAAAATTCAAAGAACATCTAAGTTAAAATAGCCTTACTTTGATGAAATTTTATGCGTATATGGCGTCGAATTTCTAGTTCTTACAACAGAGTTAAAAAAAAATAAAAAATACACACTAAATGATAGGTTAATGCTTAAAAATTTGCAATAAAAAAAATACATATTATATGTTTTATGAAAGAAATGGAATAATTTAAAGTTCTCTAGAATTTTCGATTATATACGGGAGCGCAAACGTTGTTACGGCAGATCTATATAATCGAATATTCTAGAGAATTTTAAATTATACCATTACCTTCATATAACATAGTAGTTAGTTTTTTTAAACGAGCTCCTAAAGAATTAAGGAAACAAGTCAAAATCACTCTTAAAATCGATACGGCCCCTTAATAGAACACAGACCTTCGGAAAAGGTGGTAGTTTTAAAAGAAATGATGAAATAAACACATTTGTAAAAGTTTAGATGATTTTTTTTTTTTGAGGTTGATTATTAACATTTAAACCGTGCAGATTGTACACAAGTTCGTAACTTGGTACTTTAAAACACGTTTTACCTATCGTTATAGCAAAGACAGTATTCCCGACACTCACTAGGTAATTGAAGTGCCAAATTTTGTCCATTTTCAAGGATTTTTGGAATATATTCAACCGTGCACATTGTACCTACAATAGTTAGTGACATAACTTGTACTTTAAAACACGTTTTACATCATGCAATAATGAATGCAGTATTCCAAAAGCCACAAGGAAAGTGGATAACCAGATGTCCATTCTCGAAGGGAATCGGGATGTCGGAAGCGCGTCACAGATCGGCCGGTGGATGGTTATTGCGTCCGCTCCACTAGTACACTTACGTAAATAGATAACTGCGATCGCATCTGGCACTCAGATAGATTATGGATGTAGTGATTGTAATTTTGTGTTTTTGGATATGATTTGGAAGGAAAGACTAGACTGTATGTAATGACTAGCTGTGCCCTGCGGTTTTACCCGCAGTGCTCCACTCGTGTTGGTCTTGGCGTGATGATATATAGCCTATAGCCTTCCTCGATAAATGGGCTATCTATTTATCTAACACCGAAAGAATTTTTCAAATCGGACCTGTTCCTGAGATTAGCGCGTTCAAACAAACAAACTCTTCAGCTTTATAATATTAGTATAGATGATCATGTAGATGTTGTGGTTATTACTACTATGGTTTGGTGTATAACACGATAGATAAATGGTATAATATCGTATCTAGATAAGATGTAGAGTCGATTATTGTCTCTGAATATAAATAATCTTGATGGTTGGTGTATTTAAAATGGTTTAGATATTTTTAAATATGTAGAATATGTTATGGGGTCATCTATTTCTAGTGTTTTTAATTATTCTAATGCTGTCTACATTTTGAATGTCGGCAAACCGATGTAAAGAAGGATTAGAAGCTTTCAATTTAACTAATGAAGTGCAAATAAAACTAATTTAACTAGGTCACACTCATCATCCCAACCATACTTATTCACTATTATAAATACAATAGATTATTTATTTGTTTGTTTGTCACATCGAAATTATCGACTGTCATATTTTTTATCCGATGCATGTTCCCAAAATTAAGGCTCTCATTTCACATAGAGATAGTTAGTATCAAGAACTTAACAGGGATTAGTATAAAAAGCAAAGCCGCGTATCAATATGGTAACTTATTAGTAACAAGCTTTCCGTGCGCGGCTTCGTCCGCTTTGTAGAAAACTTAACAAATTATATACCACCTTATAAAACCTTCCTCTTGAATCTATCTATTAAAAAAAACGCATCAAAAACCGTTGCGTAGTTTTAAAGATTTAAGCATACATACAGACAGACGCGACAAGCAACTTTGCTTTATACTATGTAGTGAAGACATGCAGTCTATATCTCTCCAGCATCAGAGCGTGCAGTCCGTCGACCTTGCACGCTTGATCGAGTGATTCGATTGACTGAGCAATAGCCGCGCTCAGACTTCCTGCTCGCGAGCCGTGGCACCCGAGCTAATTGTGAAAAGTTCCGAGCCGCGCTCGCGAGCCAAGGTGAGCCGGTTTGAGCATTCAGTTTCTCTCCGTATAACGATGGAAAACCACATATTAGCTGCTGCGGCGCTTGTGTTGTCTGGATATATCATAAAAAAAAAGAAAAAAGAAACGAAAACTCTGGATTAAAAAATTGTACCAAAACCGAAATTTTTATTTAAATGATCTGGATCTTTCGAATCCCATAACATTTTGAAGCTTCCGTAAAGTTGTATTAAGCGAATACTGTCTTCTTTATCCATTTTTGATTCTGGCTCGCGAGTGTCGTTACGTCCGTCCACACCGGGCGAGCAGCTCAGACTGAGCCGCCTTTGAGCATCGGCAAAAACCGACAACGCATGGCTCGGGGCCGAGCGGCGCTCGGCCGAGCCAACGTGTGCCCGAGGAAGCCCGAGCGCCGTCCACACCGGCCGAACTATTGGCTCGCGAGCGGGACTCGCGAGCCGCGCTCAGCCGGTCTGGACGCGGCTAATGATTAGCATTGCCCGGTCATTGCGGGCTTTTGTTTCACGCTCCGTGTGAGTTACGGCCTTATTAATTAGGTAGAAATATATGTTTAGAGATATATAAGAAGTTTTGGTATCATAGATTTTATATATTATAGGGAAATACAAATAGCGCTGTTCTAAATATATGTTATATTTATTTAATGGTATTGAATCCTAAAATACATAAAAATGATATGATTGATTAAAATCATTATGTTTCCATGTATATGATAAGTAATTTGTCGAAATGTGATCAGTTTTAATAGTCTCATTAGTTACACTAAATTATAAATCGGGACTGATCATTTATCAAAAGTTTTGGTCTTCAAAAATATATGAAGTGAGATTATGTTTGTATCAAGTAATCGACCCTTTTTAAATTGATGCGAGTCAATAAATGGCTTATGACAAACTTAAAATTAATTTCAGAGTAGTCGGATTATATTGAGATTTAAAACCTCCATCTACCCAGTCATATGGAGGCGGTGTTAATGCAAAATTAATTAAATCGTGCCGGATATTTAATACATCTACACCTTATAGCATGAGATTATCTTTTAATTCAAGGCTGTATTGAAATAGTTTCATTATACTATATAACAAACTTGGCGACAGGAATTTTTCTTCTCAGCGTAAACACAAGGCTTTAACACGACGCTTTACGGGTTTAAAAATAAAAACCCAAAAGCCTAGACTACCAAGAAAGCTTCGAACGTGTGCTTGAATGTATAACATTCTCAAGTGTGAAATGTTTGTTCGCGACCAACGAAAAAAACAAGCCGCAGTTACTCTTTCAGAGAATCCAGCCTTTGTAGCGGCGATGTCTCGGAATTTCCCGAAATACCTATCCCCGTGGTATCGCGCGGGTCATCTAGTTACACTTAATTTTATGCGCTGCGAACATTCGCCTCGTTATGTCCACTCAGAATACGGCGATAATTGATAAAATCACTATTCGGACGGTTTAGATGATGTCATAAAGATTACAGATGAATTGTTTGTAGACGCTAAACGCGACGTGGAAGACAATTTTATTCGATGATTTCGTGGAAGTTTTTAGTTACGCGCATACCTCATACGTCTAGAATAAGAAGAGGATGTGGTTATAGCTTGCACACATAAAACTGGGCAAGAATCACAAAACGTTTGTCCAACAAAGCGTTCTGTTTGTGAAATAAAAACAAAAGCGAGTGAGCGTGTCCGAATGTCACGTGGCCACGGCATCCCGCCGCCCCGAGTCCCCGACTCTTGCTCTTTTTGCCGCGCGCCGCCATCTTTCCGAGAACGTCATGTAAAAAACTTAAAACCCAAAACGGACGGCGAAGGTGTGAATATAATTAATGGTGCATCAAACGGTCCGCCTCGATTAAAAAATAATGCAACCGATTTTGGTCGTCCTTAAACTTATAAATTGCGGTTAGATGAACAAGCCCAGTGAGATAACGCGTTATCATAATTTTGTAAAATCGTGTTTATGGTTCGGTGACAACACAATTAAGGGTGTATAAAATTATTGTTAAGTTGTTTTAAATAAGTATCGGGCGATAAAATTTGTAAGTAATATTCTGAATTTTAAATTTGTGTTTCACATTTGTGAATATATTTATGGTTATCTGCTCTTGACCTCTAGGATGTTTTAACGCAGCTTCTTCATAAGTAGTCATTAGAGTCAGATGAGGTTAAGCTAACGACAGTCAGTAATGGATACGATATGGAACATTATGCTGGCGGTTTGTTTTAGACGATCTCTTTGATTGTTATTTTGGGAACATCAATCATTCAATAATATAATTAGATTATATTGGGCTGTGTATATTGTGTGAATAAAGATGTAGACAATGTACATTATTAAGGTTGGTCGTGAGCTTATTTGAGTACTTCTTGGTGGAATTAATGGTAGATGATGGTGATTAGAAATTGGTCGTTATAAAAAGATGACTGTATGTCTGAATAGTAATCAAATACGACTAGAAATAAAAAAATGGTATCTCATACTTCTTATATATTTTTAATGGTAATTATTCTAAGTTTTATTTAATTATTTAATGATGTTTATAAATTAATGCAAAATTTATGTTTGTCGATAAAACCACAATATACAGATACATACAGTAAGGAAACTTCATACAAAATGTTCGAAATGGCTCCCCCCCCATCAAGCGTGTTTACAAGGGTATTGAGGGGGATCGATAGTAGCGGGTGACACATCCACAGATTTTGAATATAGTATGGAAAAAAGTTTAAAGTGATGTCAATTCACATTAAATAAATATCGATTGTTTCAGTTTGTAGCCCTTTCAATAAATATATTTGTAAATACCATATCTGACTACAAGTTAAAAAGAGACTATTTTTTAATTTCTATAGATATGGCAGTATGAGTTTTATATTATGTTGACATATTTTCTATCAAAATGATAGCTACAAATAGTACCTATTAGGAGTCCAGTCTGTTTAAAGATCGCATCTATTTTTTACGCAATCTAGAAGAGCACGAAAATATAAAAAAAGGAAACCTTAAAAAAATCTTGTTTAAATTTATGTGCATAATTACGTAAATATTAGGGAAGAAAAAGATAGATATTATAATTATTGTATTTTTATCGATACGTGGCGTCTCCACTTTGTCAAGCACTAAGCCTGTCAAACTATTTTCTTTTTCTTCCTAAAACAAAAAGGTAGAGGTTCTATGCTCGTATAATAATAATTTTAATTTATTTTTGCATATTTTGTGTTTTTTAATTTAATTTAATTTATCGTTTTAAAAATAATTTAGTAGGTATACCTACATACAAGTATTGTAAATTCTGGTTTAAAATAATTATTGAATATATGTATAATACAAATATCAAGCATTATAAATAATTTAGGTACATTAAATAGCCTTCGGCGTCCATAACAAAACTAGATTTCGAAATATAGCACTGATCAAAACGTATTTACTTTTACAAGCTGTATTAATTCGGATTGTTTCTTCTTGTAAATTCATATTTAGGCTACACCATTTTTGTATTTTAACGGGTTTTAACCTCCAAATTACCACAAAATCAACTGTGAAAAAAAGCAAACAGAAATATACAGGCCGAATTGATAACCTTCTCCTTTATTTTTCAAGTCGGTTAAATATCAAAAAGTAACAGCCCTATAGCTATACGTCATAATTTCATGGGGGGGGCTTAGTTTCCTAACTGTATGTACGTAGTATATATCTGTCAACTGTGATAAAACTGTGTTTTAAAAATGTTTAGGTTGTAATGTTTATCTAAATACTAGGGATGTAACGATACCGATACCGATACCGATATATCGGCCGATATATCGGCAAGCCGATATATCGGTATCGCCGATAATAAAACAACCGATACCGATATCAAACAATTCAAAAAACCGCGCCCAATGAACGATGCGGGAGGCCGCCTGCGCGTGCGCACTTTGTTTTCTGAAAAAACTCTACCAATAGTAAACTTTTATTAGGTACTGATTGTATGTGTATTACTTAAAGTTTAACTGACTTTGTAAAATAATAATACTAAAATAAATGGTTTTGTTGTTTTTTGATTTGGTATTTTTATTTAAAAGAATACGATTAACAGTTGAGTCTCTGTTAAATGTTGGTAACTTTTTATGCATAATTCACTATTTATTTTTCTACCAAGCCATCGATATCGGTATCGGTATCGGTATCGCCGATACATTACTACAAATATCGGTATCGGTATCGTATCGGCAAAATCATGTATCGTTACATCCCTACTAAATACCGTCGATTGCAATGTTAAGCTAGTTAGTATATTTACAATTATAATTAGTTGGCATTTACATTTAATTTAATATTTAAAAAAGCTCAATTTATCATTGCTCAAAACTAGATCAATTTAATACAACTTTAAATTCGTTTTGCTAAGTTGCATACATTTGGAATAATGTATACCTACGTAGAATATTAATGCAAAATGTTTAGTCAAACAAGTCAGAAAAATTTGGTATTATTTGCAGAGAAAAGGAGCGAATTATAAAACTCAAAATACTCCAAGGGAATGGCTTTACAGATTATAATAAAAAGAGCGTGTGTGCCGAGCACACGTGTCAGATGTGAAACTTCATTGGCGAGATTCAAATATACCAAGATCGTCGCCTTACCTCATGACGTGACCTTGAAATTTTACTCTCAACGTGCCTAAAGAAGTTTCACTTCAAAAATTCATACCTTTAATTGATAAGGTTGTCCTGGCAGAACAACATATAGGTCAACTAGTTTTTTTTTACATAATTTCCTTTTTAACTAGATATCAAGTAAGTTTAAAATAATTCAACAATGTAATAAAACACTTTGTCTCTAACGCAACCAGTTTCATTGCTCAACCTTAAGGTATGATAATATTATAATATATATTGTAATATTAATGAAATATGACCAGATACTTTGGTACGATCACTTTGATAGTTATTTCGGGAGCTGCATCAATCACGTTTCAGTCTAAATTAATAAGAACACTAATAAATCTGTGCGAATCTAATTTTGTGTCAGGATGGAGAGGCGATTAGCGATTAGCGTGTTACCCTTCTTGTTTTATTGTGAAATAATTAATTTGAATTTGAATTTTGATTTAGGTATAGGTAGGTATAGGACCTACACATGTCAAACAATTCTGTATTGTACTTACCTTTCGTCCGCGTTGTCTAAATTTAACAATCGCCATTCCAAAACATTCCTCTTGAATCACTCTATCTATTAAAAAACCGCATCAACATCTGTTGCGTAGTTTTAAAAATCGTAGCGTATATAGAGGCGGACAGACAGCGGGCAGCCAATTAGTTTTATACAACGTACGTAGTGATTAAAACTTACTTGTTAAATAAATACAGTCTTGTGAATATATTTTTTTTTTCTAGATAGGGAAGCGCTTGACCACAATCTCGCCTGATGGAAAGCTAAGATGCGGATGGTACGCGCTTCCCTAGTAGGTACTAGGTACCGGTTCACTCTTCGCTTGAAGACCCCCATATTGTACTCGTCGGGGAACACAGATTCAGGAAGCGCGTTCCAGTCCTTGCGGTTCGAATGTAAAATAAATAAATAAATAAACCATTTATTTGCACAAAATCATTTAACAAAAAGTGATATGATAGAATGTCATTAAAGTCAAAATTTCATTATTCTGTAAGCATATTTATTAGCATACATCTACTAGTCATCTGTACATAAATCAAAGATATCCTAGGCATCCAGACAAACTTTAGTGAAAATAAATTTAGTACTGTTGCCGGTGTGGATTGATCTTTAGCCGTTGCATAATAAGCCTGTCATCGCACGCGCGACACATCTATTCCTGCATTCCCGTTCTGTATGTGGGCGCGCCAACATTGGTTCCTGTTAAATTGCGATCGACGTGAACTGTCATCGACGCTGTATGTAGATGACATTTTGTAGATCAGTCAGAATCGACATTGAAAATCGAGAATTTAACAATAATTCCAAAAGTTTTCAAACTTCGGTCAAGTGAATGGTACATTGGGACGACAATAAATCTCATTTTGCAACCTTGTCCGCAGTCCGGAACATTGTTAAAATTGCAATTAAATTATTTTTTTGCTGTATGGTCGTGAAAAAAATTCCAAAAGTTCTGCAAACTTGGGGAAGTTTTCGATATAATATTTCATATCACGTATTAAATTTGCAATCAATCTAAGTGTACGGAACATTGTTAAAATTGCAATTAAATTATTTTTTGCTGTATGGTCGTGAAAAAAATTCCAAAAGTTCTGCAAACTTAACACAGATATCGGAAATATATACCGAACGGTTGTATAAATTTGCAACCTTTTTCGTTGACCGGAACATGTTTATTTATAATTATTTTTAATTCGTCGTCATTTTTTCGAGTAAGGTGGTCTCGGAATAATTACAAAAGTTTTGGAACTTGGTTGCAAACTTCGAAAACATCTATTCTGGTACATTTACAAATTTTCAACCTCATTCAGTTTAATAAAAAAAAAAAACATTAATATTCAATATTAAAAGATGTTCCGTACACTGAGATTGGTTGCAAATTTAATACGTGATATGAAATATTATATCGAAAACTTCCCCAAGTTTGCAGAACTTTTGGAATTTTTTTCAGGACCATACAGCAAAAAATAATTTAATTGCAGTTCCGGACTGCGGACAAGGTTGCAAAATGGGATTTATTGTCGTCCCAATGTACCATTCACTTGACCGAAGTTTGAAAACTTTTGGAATTATTGTGAATTGAATGTCTAGACTGACTGGAGTATTGTTCTAAATTCGAATTCAAATTTGAATTTAGAATTTGCTCTGTTGTTTGTGATCAGCGCTGCATGCTGTATAGCCTGTATAGATGTGACATTTTATTCCAAATTCAAAAGTCAAAATTCGATTTTAAATTTGAATTTAGATTTTTCTCTACTGTTTCATGATTGTAATCGGTGCGAATTGTCATCTTCAATTCTATATTGTTCACAACACTTGCAAAAATACCTTTTACTAGCATGGTAATTAAATTAAATTGACATTTAAAAGTACATTATCTGTTTTACCTAAAATTAACTGTAACTTCATTACTTCTTGCAGTGAATGTGGTTTACCGTTTAGGTGTAAAACTATCGGTTGCTCGCTCGTTGTATGAAATGCACGATGGTTAAAGGGTACACTCGTTCGTTGGTATTTAACTATTTAACCCTTTGCGTATCAAATTCTACGTTCCAATGTTTTAAAGAAAGTATTTATTTAATATCTTTATTAACTATCCACTCGCTCGAATTGAACTGGGTCTCAGAAATAATTTTGAGAGAATTTTTTAAGTAGTTTTTCAATTGATCCGTACGTACAACAAACCAAATTTGCATTAATTGCGAAGTAGAGAAATCACGAATTATTTAGCTAAATGAAAAAGAAAAATCATTTAGCGTTATTTCACCTACTTTACAAGTAAAATCGCTATCTACATGATTGTCCATATTATTACAAACAGGAAAGAAACCCATGGGAAACGCGTTGTAATGATAGTGTAATAATGACAGTGTTTGGTGCAATGTTCTCGTGTCGGATTGACACTGAACTGATGCTTATCGTAATCACTAACGCGAAACGATCTTGCTTTTCCGTTTGCGCTTGATGTTTAATGCGTTTGTCTTTGTGATGCAGTTTGGTCTTAGATGTATACGTAGTGGGGTGACCTTGGAAAGGGAGAATGTTTGACGTGGGAAAATAATCTTGGGAAAAATAGTTTCTTAAATTTTAAACGTATTACTTAGTGTGATGTTTGCAAGACGTTGTTTGACCTTGGGTTATGGGTAGAGAGAGTTTAACTAGAATTGGAAAAAAATCTTGGGAAAAATCTTAAATTTTTAATTATATAAATTATGAAGTAAGACGTTATGGAAGTTCTTTATTTTGTGTTTGTATGTGTTTTTTATCATCTACGAAGATAATATACATACTGACCTATTTGCGAAAATTTCATTCAGCTTTTAGGTCATGAACTGATTTTATTTTCGAAGATTTCATTGGCACCATTCAAATTCTGACTGACTTGTTTGTATGTTTATAGTATTTTACTAATGGTAAAGACTTAACCGATAAAGGTTGGAGTTTCCTTCCAATCAACATTAATATAGATAATTTAGATTTTTATATATCTTTTCAGCTTTGTTTCTAAACTATCTGCGCTCCGCGGTTTCTCCCGCGTGGCTCCGCTCCTGTTGGTCTTAGCGTGATGATATATAGCCTATAACCTTCCTCAATGGGCTATTTAACACCGAAATAATTTTTCAAATCGGAGATAGTTCCTGAGATTAGCGCGTTCAAACAAACAAACTCTTCAGCTTTATAATATTAGTGTAGATATGTTTACAATGAATACAAGGCTTGAGTTTCCAATAACCATTCATTAATTACCTTCACACGCTGCTAAATACTCACATACATATTATAGACTATGTGGTCTGTCCGTACGGGGTCATTGGCTGGTCTCGGTGTCTTGTTACCAGCTATCAGCGAGGTGTGCATGCATCGGATTGGATACGGTTACGTGACATTCGAGAACAGTAGGGATTTAGTTGGTAATGGTGTTGGTGCTATTTTATTTGACCAAATGTAGGTAATTTTGTGGGTAAATTTATTATTTTATCTATTGGGGATTTGGTGTTAACTTAGTTATGAAATTTTGCTTGGGGATCATCCTAACGTGGTGTAATAATAATGTTGTTTACACCCCTAAATAAGGACAGACTGACATCTAAGTAGGTAGGTAAGGAAGTAGACGCGTCACATATTTTTTATGCTATTAGTATGAAATAGCTATTTTAATTAATTTTTTGTGAAAGCATATCAAGCATAACTCATTTAGATAGTAATTTTTTGCAATTAACGGTTTCGAGAATTATATGCAAAACGGATGTGCTGTCTGCTGTTAATTGTTTCCCACGATAAATTAAAATCGTGCCATAAATTCTAGGATTTATTAACTTATTGACTATCTCATTTTCCTGTATGGTATTGCGAAGTGCATTAACATCTTTTCAATTTTATCCACTTCCTCTATAAACGAAAACAATTTGAGCGTAACATAAAATATCAATAGACTTTTATTAATGCTTGACAAAAGTAATTTAAAATGTCCATAAAGCTTCTCGGACGTTTTCTATGCCCGACTAACCTTTAGAAATATTTCGAAGCTATTCACGTGTATTTCACAAAAGAGTTTACGAGCACAGGTACATTTACAGGCACATGTGCGACAAATGCATCGCTTTCTGGGAATTTAATAGAAAACTGCACAATGGACACCTGGCAGACTTGCTGTCGGCTATGGAAGTCGAACAAAAGATCGGTGGAGCGCTTTACCTGCGTCCAATGTTATTGTCTGGTTCTATCATTTTTATGGGATTTTGAATTTAATACTGTTCAGTTGATGTTGGTAGTATAATGCAGTTTGGTAATATCAGAGGTTGTGGGCGTCTTGCAAAATGTACCTGCGCGATGCGGCGGCGAATTGTTGTCGTTTCATTAATAATTGAAATTGTACTTGCTGTGTTATTTATGCAATTTATGCAGCGGAGCGTTCGCTTCGAGTCTTGTGTTATTATAAAGCGATTTGTCGTCTGAATTTATGGAAATGAATTCGTAGATGAATGTATTGTTGTTGGTCTGAAGTTTCTCTTGTATACGTGCTTTGGGTGTAATATTGAAAAATGTATAAATGTAATACTTTGAAAAATTTTCTGGGTTTTAATTACTCCGTTGTATGAAAAAAAAATACTGTTGTAGAGATTGTGTTAGGTACTTCTTACTGTGTATGATAAATCCCAAGTAGGGAGATGAAATGGTATTTATTAAATCTTTAGGTATACTGTATACTGAATAGAGATTTATGTTGTTTTTATTGTTGTCTACATTTTAATAGTTTACAATTAATGTAAAGGAGGACAAAAGATTTTAACGATCAAATACCTGGATGGGTCCCTTTAGTGCAATAAAGTATCGCTTCGCTAAATTTTATAGCGATGTTACCGGGCCATTAAATTTAGCTCGATTAATTTATTAATTTATTTACGTGAGGTGAAAAAATTAAGACATTGTATTGTAAACTTTTGAGTTAAGTGCGATGTAGATTTAGCTTTCAAATAACGTTTTCAACACTTTGTTTTTCTTTAATATTATAACGATATAAAAAAATATCTAAAACATAGACACTTCATGTTTTAACTATATTGATTTTTTTTTAATATAGTTAAAACAATAAGTGTTTCAGACTATTTTAAAATATAATATATGAATGATACTCGACCCACAGAAATTAAATCGATATCTTGCGCGAAATGTATCATTAGTGCCCATTTTTTAAATTCACATAAAGCAGACAACGCTACAAACCGAAACTTTCCGACGGAATATTGTAGGCGGCGTGTTTGGCAGAAGCGATTCGCGCCGGGCCGTCTCACGAACTTAGTGCGGTAATTAGACGCTCGCGCACCGCCCTCGCGTCTACATTGTCTTGTTGTTTGTATAAATATAGTGTGATTGAACACTGCTACAATGGTATTGAGATTTGTCACTAGTAATAATACTAATTCATTTATTTATCGAAACATCATTGGGCCACTTGTTAGTAAAAATTTCAAATTTAATTTTATTCAAGTCAATATATTCTAGCATATTATATTTGGTTTGAGTAGAACATTCTTTTGGGATTATTTGTTTTTCGTTATGGAATATGGATAGCAAATAATCCAACGTCAAAGTAGTATCTCACGTATTTTTTGTAAATATTGATTTTGAGTAGTTTTGGTACGTGGTTATTCTTGCGTACGGCGCGGGCGTTGAGGTAGGAAATAGATAAAGAATAATCCGACAACAATTTGGTATCTCACGTGTTCCTTTATTTACAGCACTTTTTACTTATACAGATAATTTAAATCCGGCGCATTCACCGGCTTCATTTCTAAAATGTCACATTGACGACACAATTGTAACGGAAATGTCAGACATGTCAAAAAATCGTGTGAACGAGTAGCGTAAAAATTTATAATATTACTAGCTTTCCGTCCGCGGCTTCGCCCGTTTTGTCTAAATCCTATTAAATGATATAGTAAAACCATTCTCTTGAATCACTCTATCTATTAAAACAAAACTGCATCAAAATCGGTGGCGTAGTTTTAAAGATTTAAGCTTACGTAGGTACGCTACGTTACGCTTCCCTAATCCCTATATAGGGACAGAGAAGGCGACTTTGTTTTATAGTATGTAGTGATTTATCCATAGATTTGTCTGTTCATAAAATTAATTCAAGCAAGTGTATAGATACGCATACCTTTACAGTACCGCTATAATATAGTATCGGAGATAATTAGAGAATATACAGACATAGATCGCATTGTTTTTGTTGTGTCTGAAACGTGTGTAATTATAGTCTGTACACGACCAGACGTCTGTATCGCGATATTCTGAAAATATCTTTGTCACAGGAATGTCTGTTAGTTCTAATTGTATGATACCACCGATGTTTTGTACGAGAAATGTCTTTGATTTGAGATTTGTATTTTTTTTGGGATGATTTGAGGTTTGGAAATTCAGTTGTACACCAAAATATGTGCATAAGGGAGCGTTCAAGTAATACGTAACGCAATTTGGGGGGAGGGGGGGGTCTCGTAAAACGTTACGATGCGTTACAGGGGCGGAGGGGGTCTTTCTTACAACACGTTACGTAACATTGTTTTTTTTTTTAATAAAAAATTAGGGAATTAAAACTCCAAAATTGTCAACCCTTTTCATTTACGTTTTACGGGGAATCCCTTAATTGTATTAGTCTGGTCGTCATTTTTGATTTCTTCTGGGAAATTTCGTCTGGGAATCCCTAGATTGTATTATACATCATTTATTGTTGTTCTCGTTGTCAGTATTTGTTAGTGATGATGATTATAAACAAAATACGCAGGTGTTGCGGATTAAAAACCTCTTGTTTTATTTAGTACTAGCAGCTCCGCGCGGTTTCACCCCCGTGGCTCCACTCCCGTTGGTCGTAGCGTAATGATATATAGCCTATAACCTTCCTCGATAAATGGGCTATCTAACACCGAAAGAATTTTTCAAATCGGACCAGTAGTTCCCGAGATTAGCGCGTTCAAACAAACAAACTCTTCAGCTTTATAATAATAGTATAGATTATTACAGCTGTAAAGGCAATTAAAACTATACCAAGTATAAAATCTGTTACATACTTTTTTGCGACTTTAGGGTAAAAATGGTCACTTGAGTGTTACGTAACGTTTAGAGAGTGGGGGGGGGGGGGAGTATAGAAAAACGTTATGGTGCGTTACAAGGGGAGGAGGGGGGGTCAAAAATCTACAAAAATTGCGTTACGTAATACTTGAACGCTCCCTTAAAGCATAGGAAACAAATTTATTTTACATATCCTATGAGGTCAAATACCGCCGCCTTGGTACAGTGGTTGACGCGTGAGCGTAGCACCGAGAGGTCCTGGGTTCGATTCCCGGTGGAGACGAAGAAAAAAAAATGTCTCGGTCTGGTAGGACGCAGAAGGCTGATCACCTACTTGTCCCTAAAGAAAATCGATCAGTGAAACAGATGTATAATGCATCTGCCCCTTACCCCACTATGGGGACATGGGACTTCACTTTTATGAGGTCAAATAAAAAGGCGTTATTAAGATTCTATTAAAAAATAAAGTTATTTATTTTTTTATTAGGTACCAGTAATTGCAATCATTACAACTAAATAATCTTTTAATTAGATTTTACCTATAAGCATGGATTCAACCACCTCATAAGACCGATCAGGTGTCCGTCATAAACCTCAGTTACTTCATTAAGTAATCCGGGATCAGTTTGTAATTAAGTCATTATGCAAATGCGTTTCCACCAGGTTTCAATATTTTATTCCATAACTACTTATTTACTATTTAGTGCATCGAATTACACGTCGATTGAAAATAATCTCTACTTCAATAGATATAAGGTTGTTATTAGCCTATCTGATGTGTAGTACACTGGACATCGGACTCGATCAGTCACAGATGCGACCGGAAACGCACACAGACGCACGCGTGCGTATGCGCAGCGCGTGTGTATGTATGTATGACGTATGTGTGTGTCTGTATGGCGTATGTTTGTGTGTGTGCGGGTGAAATTCAGCCATTACTACGCGAATGATGTAGCTCACGTGATGTTATGAGTTATTACTTGTGACTTAATACTGCACGAGCGAGCTGATGCATTCGCTTCGTGACCTGCGAGGTTAGATTGGTCTTGTTTGTTTTATATGTACCTAATTCAAGTTACGCTTACGAGTTACGATAGACGAAGAGAGGTCTGAAGTCTTAAAGCGAATGTTAAAGTGAATGGGTTTTCATTCGTTTTGGCGTCAATTTAAAAATAATATGAGCTTATGATCCTAATTTAATATTCTCTTAAAAGAGATTATTGTATAGAAGAACACATGTACATTTTACAAACATCGATTCTTAATATTATCTCGATTTTACATTCAGCTCAAATATTGTTAAGTGCTCAATAATAAATCAGATGATACAATCTCTCAAATAGCCAATTACTATTTAAAAACAGTAGCAATAGAATTATGTGACGCGTCATAGCTCGCTTGTTACACTTGCGATTGTTGAGCAAAGCCATGTGACGGTATTTATGTTTGATCCATTGAAATGTTACATTTTTTAGCCCTAACCTTGCGTTTTTTAGAGGACGCAATTTTGTTTTTTTGATGTGTAGGGGGGGTCAGTGTGAAGCTAAAACCAAGTTTGTGGGGTCGCCACCCTTGTCCCACGGCCGCCATCTTGAAAATAGCGGTTGAAATGGTTTTTACGATATATCTCTTAAACTATTTAACTGATAAAAAAATATCGTTAACATTATTTGTTGCAAATTAAATTCTCTACAACTTTGGTGTAGTAACTTTTAGTCGTAGAACTATAAATAAAAAAGTTATAAGCGAAAATGTTCAGAAATTAGAGCCATTTATATTTTTCAATAAAACTTTTTTTTATCATTTTACGAAGAAATGATATCAGACCATTTTTGTAGATTGTTTTTCGAGGAACAACTTTTATGTACAACATTTTTTCATAACGTCAATAACTAAGGTTTTACAGCGCTCTGAAGTGAGTACTATTTTTCAGTACTCTTAACTATACATATATTGGCTATTGGCTCTTTTTTCATACTCCAGAACAATAGAAGCACACTGCAGAACATTTCAGACCTGCTTTTCGACGTAAAAAAAAGTCGCGCTTCCAGACTCTACCTCCTGGGTGGTGGGGAAAAGATTCAATAATTAATTATTAGTGATATTGCAAAATTAATTATTAAAAATATTATAATAACAAAAAAAACCATTACTGATGACAAATTATTATTAGTACACACATAATATAAGTATACTGTATAGTTCAGAGTACTGAAAATTAGTACTCACTTCGGAGCGCTGTAAAACCTTAGCTATTTAATTAATGAAAAAATGTTGTATATAAAAGTTGTTCCTCGAAAAACAATCTACAAAAATGGTCAAATATCATTTCTACGTAAAATTATAAAAAAAAGTTTTATTGAGAAATATAAATATCTCTAATTTCTGAACATTTTCGCTTATAACTTTTTTATTTATAGTTCTACGACAAAAAGTTGCAGGATCAAAGTTGTAGAGTATTTAATTTGCAACAAATAATGTAAACAAATTTTTTTTATCAAATAAATAGTTTAAGAGATATATCGTAAAAACCATATCAACCGCTATTTTCAAGATGGCGGCCGTGGGACAAGGGTGGCGACCCCACAAACTTGGTGATAGCTTCACACTGACCACCCCCTACACATCAAAAAAATAAAATTGCGTCCTCTAAAAAATGCAACCCCAAATGTAACTTTTCAATGGACCAGTTATGATTGTTGCGTGCGACGCGTACTGATGGACAGTGGACGACGCTCGACATTGACGTCACATAGATATTAGATAGTGCCTTACTAAATAGATGTTGTCGTGGTAATGCTGAGTACAGAGTAATGTACTGGACATTACTCTGCTAACACCATAGACTAGAGAATCTGGTCAGTTTTGTTTGTGAGAGTTTATGGAGAAGGTGAGGGAATACCAAGTAGGTAGGTAGACCAGCATGTAAAAGCAATTCAATGTATGTTAACAAATTTGGTTATGGTCACCAATACAACTATGTTTCAAATTCAAATTCAAATTCAAATTCAAATTGTCTTTATTTGCTGAATGTAGTTACATAGCTGAGGTACAAATTTTATAGGTTCTTAGACATTCTGCTCGTAGTTGAGCGTGCAAATATCTTAAATTATAAATTACATTATACAATATTACGTCACACAACACTAGATCTCAATAGGTACATTGCAAAATTATAGTAATAAAATGATTATAAATAAATATTATGTCAATTTTTATTTATTTAAGCCTAAGCCAAGTCCTCGTTTATCTTATATGCTAGAAATTCATTTACCGTATAAAAACATTTTTGTTTTAGAAATGAAGCAATCCTCCATTTAAATTTATTAAGATTACAACTCCTTATATTTGCGGGAAAGTGATTATAAATTTTTATAGCCATTCCTTGACAATTGGCACAAAATAATTTTGATTTACACATGGGGAAGCGTAGTCGGGTGGGATCCCTAGTCTGAAACAGGCAGTCTTTTTCAAAAGTAACAAAATGAGCTGTATGCTTTTTTACGAAAAGAGCTATCTCGAGAATATAAAGGCAAGCTACAGTCAGGATCTGTAACCTTCGAAACATCGGTCTGCAACTATCGAGGGGTCCTATTCCTGTTATAGCTCTGACACACTTTTTTTGAGCTAGAAAAGCTTGGTGTACTTCAGTAGAATTACCCCATATTAAAATGCCATATCTCAATATAGAGCCAACATAGCCGTGGTAAGCAACAGTAGCAGTCCTTTCTGAAACCACATTACGTAATTTTCTAAGAGCATACACGAATCTATGAAGTCGTGATGCAACTGTTTGAATTTGCGATTTCCAATTTCGTATTCTTTTTAGATCTTAAAGAGCGTGAAATGTATGATTTTAAATTTCCTCTTTAAGTCTTTCGTTATGCTCATATTAACCAACCGTACCAGTGGCCTTTGAATAAATTTATCTCATTAAAACTGCACCCAATAAAAACCAGACGATTGATTTCGATACAAATTTCTCATCTCGAACCTGTCGAGCAATAGTGCCGCAAATCGGCGGTTCGGTTCCCAGCAACGCGAACACGGTTCGCGGGCTCATTGATCATATCTATCTATCTATCGCAGCTAATTTAATGACCGCAGCCGTCGCATAAATCGTACATCGATCACACGTCTAATCACTCATCAATCAGTTATAGACGACTGATTTAATATCCGCTGTTATATCGCGAAATCAAACTGGTTTCGTCGGGAACTGTGAATGGAGGCGCTCCCACAGACGCGCGTCTTGTCGAAATTTGTACCGGATGCGGTGCAGGTGGTGTGCAGAACTAGTTTTGGTTTTGGATGGTCTAGGTGTAAAACTGGAATCTATAATTGGTTATGGTAGACGTGAAGACGAAAAGCTTGTACGTTCAGTCGTCTTAGATATCTGAAATGACCTAAAACATAATGTTGTGTCTTCATTACAATTTAATCTTATTTTAAAGAAACTTACCATAATAAATGTTACTATATTCAGCTAGTAAAGTAATTTCATATCGATTGTATTCTATATCTATATTTTGTTCAGTACTTCAGTGATAGTTCTAATGTTGTTACAAAAGAGGTTTATTTCAGAAATCTCGATTAGTACATAAATAATGCAATCCACATTCTTTTTCATGTCCATTTAATATCCAACCTTACAGCTAATACGTGAGAGGTGTATTATGATCAGTACAAAATAGTCTCGATCACTTATCTGTTATTGACAAATGAATCTAAGATGTCCAGACAGGCGTGAGCTGCAGCTGGTATCGGTACCATTGCTATCATTGTGTTGTGTAGATCTGGATGACAAGGGTATCCGGTAGACGTCGCCGTCGCTAGGCTAGGTGATTGCCTACGACTCTATCTATGGAGAACTGTTCATAGTTATTGTAATAGATGGTCATGTATGTTTAGGATATGTCAAATTTATACTAGAAGTGTCCAAATTTATGAATGTAACTTAATTTCTAATTTTTAATAATAACATAAAATTATTAAACATGAATTTTGTTATTAATAAGCGCTTAAAATGCAAAATGTTGCTAATTTATATTGACAGTTTTTAAAATACAAATTTAAATATTATTTACATTACTGTCATAATTTTTGCGTATTATATAAGACGTCTAATAAACGCAAATGGATGACATCCGTATCGTTCACACAGCAATTAATAATACCATTCACAAAATCCAAATTTTGACTTAGTTCTCACAAGGTGTACCATATACTAATTAAACTTTAATATATGGTCACTAGTCAGGTGTGGAATCGCGGAAGTCGTAACCATGTTAAATAAAGACGAGCTTTTTATCAATGGACGGCGAACATAATGACATGCAAGTACACCGTTATAAGCAACGTCGTCAATGGTCTCCGCAGTGCTGGGGCCATATCCATTCATCTATAAAGACGATTGGGGTCGACGTAACGTAGACTTACCGGTTTGCGTGTTGGCGTGATTCATGCGCTTTTTTGACGGAGGTTAGGTGTTGGGTAATTGATGGGTACTAACTGAGATTTTTGAAGAATAGAGAAGAATCGATCACCAGGCGACATTCGAACCTGTCTTGAGATGCTGCAAGTTGGTGTGGCTAGTCGGAAGGTTATAGATGACTTTTATTTGGGTACTAATTGTTCTGCTATAAACGATTATGGGGACGCGATCTCATTAATATGTATTGCTAACACAATGCGCATAATTTAGTTTAAAATCAATAAATTTATGTTTTATGTAGTAGGCAGTTTCGATTTTATGGCGCTTGAACGTAGTATATTTTAAATTTAAGCGCGTAACATGACCACATTAACCTTTCTTCCTACCCGCATTTGATAATCCGACTTCCACTTTATTACGATTGAACCCAATAAAAATATCCCAACAATCTACATTCCTTGCGCGCCATTTATAGCCCCCTTGTATTTCTTCGTGTTTCGTAAACCACTACCAAATTAGTTGAAAACTTGGCGAGATCTCCGGCTCAATTAACATCAACCGGTTCTCCAGACTCGAGCTTTTTTTTATCCATTTTTGATTTCGCAACTAATATTTTCACTTAACAGGTGTCTGATGGCGCCCAATATATTAAACTCTTAAAATTACCATATTTGGACGCGATTTTGGACAACGGCTCACCTTTCACGCGATGCTTTCTGAATTCTGACTCATTTGCGAATTCGGGGTTATTAAGGCACAAAATATCTTGAACGATTTTGTGCTTTTCGTGTCGTTTTTCTAGTATATAAATCTATAAATATGTTATCTTTCTTTCTTGTATAGTTTGTAAGTAGGTTTACTCCGTTTTAATTGTGTTATTGTTTTTTAAGGGCCGATTTTTCAATGCTTGGATAAAACTTATCCGTCCAATAAAGTATTACACGATAATATTAAAATGTCACGTAAACTGTCAAATACGGGCAATTAGAATACGTTTTTAAAATAGTAGTTTTATACATTATTCGACGAATAAGTTTTAACCAAGGATTGAAAAATCAGCCCTTAGAATATTTTTATTTATCCCAAATATAACTTTACTATGCTCTGATAAAACGTTAGTTTATTTTGGTGTTGCAATATGTTAATGTTTAAATATTAAATTATGCATCAATATCGCATACATTAATCGATTTAAATACACATCGCACAAAATTTGTTCGGGTCATATGCATATAGGTTGGTCTCTATAATCTACTAGTTGTCATACATTTCAAAGATCACATTATAATGGTATTATCATTAGTAGTTAGTAGTAAATTATAATTTGCATTCTAAATGAGGCGTATACCTACAAGCTAGTATGCATAATTGCATATACTTTTAAACATGTTTGTGACGGTAAGGGCCCGTGGAAATGCTAATCTTGCATCGTTACTGGAATTCAATAAAAATGTTTGACAGGGTCAATATTAACAAGACCTTTCGAGGGACCGTTAGTAGCAGCGTGTCGTCTGCGCATGCGCTCGTAAAGATACATTATTGGTGTAATTGATTATTTATTATGTTTTGTCACCTAATGATGATGCTGTGTTGATGCATCTTTTTAATTAAAGAAATTTCTATAATCATATAATCATAGTTTGGTGAATTTCAAATGCATTTGAATGGAATGTCTTAATTTCAAACCTATATCTATACTAATATTATAAAGCTGAAGAGTTTGTTTGTTTGTTTGATTGATTGTTTGTTTGTTTGTTTGTTTGTTTGAACGCGCTAATCTCGGGAACTACTGGTCCGATTTGAAAAATTCTTTCGGTATATTTTAGCCCATTTATCGAGGAAGGCTATAGGCTATATATCGTCACGCTAAGACCACAGGAGCGGAGCAATGCGGGTGAAACCGCGGGGAACAGCTAGTTAAAAATAAAATAAAACTGTTAATTATTACAATTATTGATTGAAGTATTTCAAGGTAGCGTATCGTAAGTGGTATTAATATCCATCAGATTATTTCGTAATGCTTTCGATGTAAAACGAAAAGCTACGTGTTACAAAATAAAGAATTAAACAAGTAATTTTTTAAGCTTCATTTCAATTCAAAGCATTGCTCAATCGTCTAATTAAAATATACCTTCCGTAGATAAGGGAAGAGTGAACCCATAAGAACTGTTAAGGCGAAGATAAGTTCAAGCGTTAGCGTAGTAAATAAAATATTTTTTTTTTATCATCATTGTATTAAAGTACCATGTTAACTGGCTTATAAATGAATTTGAATGATTATGGTCAGCAAAGCACTGCTGCCAGCAGCAAGCATTTTATTCGGAAAAACAACAAAGATTTATAAAATTAAAGCTTTAATTGTAGCCCAATATAGTAAATTGTATTTTAGGTTGTCAAAGTCACATTTTTGTCCGCTTTGGACTTACAAATTAATCACATTATTTTGTAAAAATAAAATTTTGCATACGTATCAAATTATAAAGAATATTGTCTAGTGTAAACATATTTGTTTCAAATAATATAGAAGTTTCGGCGTATTGTTTGATTTAGAATGAAAATCGTAGGTATATCCGCACCTTAACAAAATTCCAAAGAATTTCGACAGTCGACACCACGTCCTAAACGATCGGACTATGTGCGGAGGTTGATTATTATTATTTTATGCTCGGACGGCGGTTGTGTCGCCCACCTATGACCTGGCACGCGACCATCGGAATTTCCTCATACGGGCCTTTTACTTTAATAGATTACCTTTCTAAAGTTTTATTGTTTTCGAGATATGTGGTTTATGGTTTTTGGCGGCTTCTATAGTGTTGTAAAGTGAGACAATGGTCGATTTCGGATCGGGTTGTGAAGTTCAAGTTTAGGTATGGAAAGTTGATTTGTATTGTTTAAAAAAACGTGATCAAAGAGCAGAACAATAAAATTTTAAAAATAATTTTAATCTAAATAAACCAGTCGAATCATCAAATACAAATTCATACATTACGAGAAAATATTTTCCTAACTATGTCGTCAACATAAGTAAGTCATGCTAAATAAATGAATCGGAAAATCAAAATGATACGGAATTTAAAATATCCACCACTAATACCATTACAACCCGTTCAAGTGATATCAACAAACAACAAAGCGTAGCTCAGTGCAAAGCTTAATTGGCATAGAATGTTGAAATGCTCTTAAATAGTAAGGTTTCAGGCATTTGTACTGTTTTCCTCTATACTCTATAGTCTATCTATAGAGTACAGAGAACGAAGTACTTGCCTCCCCCGCGAGTTAATGCGTGGACAATCATGTATGTAATCAGTAATCACCCTTGCAAATGTAATGTAGTTTGTGGCTTAGAATTTAGAGGTTGACTTGTCTGGGAATTAGATTGTACTGGGATCGTTTTGTTATTGGAAATTGACTTGATAATTGACCTCCTACTAGTCTTGTAATAAAATATTTAAATCTTGAAATGGTGGGAAAATCCGAAAATTATAATGAGGATAAGGAAAACTTACTCTGAATATAATATGAGATAAAATGAACGAGAATGTGCTTACTGTTATGCGTTATATTGGTTCATAACTACGGTTGTCATTGATGCTCCTAACAAATTATGTAGCACTACGATAAGTAAAATAATAATCAAAATAAAACATATGCATCTGTTACTTATGACATAACGCAGTACCATGTACTGTAGGCGTGTGACCTCTCGCCGCGCGTGGGCCGGTCCCGTATCGCAATCTTAGATCCATAGGATAGTGGGAAAAGTTGACGTTGGCGGTGGATTATCAATAATTATTATCATCGACTAGTGAACTGTGACGTAATGCTTTGAAGTAAGAGGATTCATTGGGAAGTTTTCGTAGTCAAAGTTGAATATAAGGCTGGATAAAGATGTGTAGCTTATAGACGGCTCAGTCTATTGTCATTGCTTAGTATGGTGGTAGTTGAAGAAGTATTGAGTATCTTTTCGTCTCTTGTAATTTCCTATATGTATTTTATATGTCCACAATGTTAAAAGGTGTATAGTATTCATGGAAAGTTGTGTTATTATGTTTTCAACAATGTTATAATAGAATACATGAAAATTTCGAATAAGTCTAAACAATTCTGTAGCATTTTTCTTGCCCAATGATTCGTCGCCTGTCACCTGAACCCAGCCGTGCATTCCCAGTGGGTGGCGATGTAAAACCGAATGGGAACTAATGATCATACGATTTTTATTGCCTCAAATTCGATAGTGTAATTCGAGCGGTCTTGAAAATATCAAATTTCCAATTGGTTTAGTTTTTATTAATGTCGGATAAACAGCTGTTCTTTTGTGGTTTTATGTTTCGCTCGCTCGTAGAAGAGCTTGTTTCGGACCTGTTTTAGTAAAGTGTTTTAAAAATTAACTTAATGAGCATGTCGTGAATGAATTTTTCTATTCCTGAGTGAAGATGTTAATTTATGGAGCGGACGACAACATAAATTACTACTACTATTATCACTAATCTATTAAAATAACGACTCGTGACAAAATAAATCTTGCATATCACATATAGGTAATATTCTTTAATTTTACGCTTATATACCAAACGACTCTGCGTGGATGCTCCAAATTTTTTAACCCAAACATGCCATGCCGGTCTTATAATTTAGAAAAGTTAAAAATTATGGCCCATGTTAACACTAGAATTTACACGTACGATAAGCCCAAAGCAAACGGCAAAGACAATGTTGTTGACAAAACTTCGAGCAGCGGCGATACGGTGACATGAATTTATTACGTCCGCCATTAAACGGCGCGTGCGCATGCCCACCGCGAATTTGTGATACGCGTGAATTTGTATGCTGTAGCTCTGTTCATAATAAAGTTGGTAAATAATAATTAATTGCCAATATGTCAGGTTCGTGATCGTTGTACATAGTATTATACTATCTGTGATGTTAATGCTCGAAGCGCCAGGGAAGTTTATTTGTAACCTCGAATTTTAATTAATTATATGCTAACGCGTTTTTAATAAACCAAGAAGTATCAAATAATTTCATTTATTATGTGATTTATAATTTAACCTTAGTCGGACTTATTTTATTTGTCATTATGTTATGGTTAACATTGTTTCGTCTTCATCTAACTGTACTTGAGTTCTTTTGTTAAGTACGGACGACATTACATTTGATTTGATTTTATCATCTGATGGAAAGCTCTCATCTTTTCGCACAAGTGAAACTATGAGGTTTCTGCACGTTAAACCATTAAATAAAGTGTAAGCCTTTGAAGACTATTCACATATGTTTCAGTCGAACTATAAAATGGTCTTGTTTTGTAATTCAGTATTATCAAGTTTGCCTTCTAAGCTTCTAAGATTACGTAGATCTTATCCTCTCAAATTTGAACAAGCTTTAAATTTCCATCATAAATTGTCGCCACCTTATCTCCCGTACCCGTCAACCCTGAAACAGTAGAACTGCGCAGTAACGTTATCTAGCCAGCCGTAATCTTAATGAGAGGGGCGCGGCCGCTATCGGCTGAGAGGTGTCTGCGATATCTGATAGTGAGCTGGTGCATCGACATCACGCGTGGGGATTGTGATCATAGCGAGATTGCAAAAGTGGTGATGGGTGACTGTGTAAACAGAATACGAACAGTAAGGAAACTACCCACAAAACGTTTGAAATGGCTCACTCACACAAACATGAGCGTCGTCGTGGTGTTGTACTGGCAAGCGTTTTTTTGCCTAGACAAAAGCTTATAGGGTACGCACAGGAGTACTGGGCAGGAGTTGAAATATTTTGATATTCTGTTTTGATTAAATTGTGTCTTTTCAATTTTCTAAACAGTCATAAAATATTAATTGATAATATTTGTTCACTAATTACTTATTCTTGCATTATTGCAATTATAAGACCTCGAATATACTGATGAAGATGCTGTTTAAGGCAATAAATTAGATCTCCGCCTAATTTATTGCGTTTAGCAGCGTCATCTGCTTCGAAAAGTACATGATTCACATATTTACAATATTTTGTCGATCGGATCTCGTTCGCTGCGCAGTTGATAGATAAGCCCGGTGATGAAACAATGGCTTGATAAAGTCATTATCAAATCGATTACAATAGTTACGTGTTTAGAGCATTATTAGTAGGTATGTCCGTACATCGCTGTAGGTTGCTGGCTGACATCAGCAACGGTATTTGCATTTAAATTGTCAATTACACATCCATTTTATCTTCGTTTAAAGATACGTTTGTTTTTGTGGTTCTCAAATTTCCTAGTTGAATAGTGAAACTTTATACTGTGGAGGGAAATCTTTGTCATCTTGTCATTGTAACTTTATTATACTACTTGATTGGCTTTAGACAGAATGAAGTTCTCTATTTCAACGTTAATAAAATAAGTGTTTATAATTACAAAAGGAGTAGTTATTACTTTCACAGTTTGATTCGAAAGAAATCCTTGAAGTCAATTGTTGTTTACCTAGTATTGATCGCTACTTGTAAGTTTAACTGTACCCAGAGTTATTGTGTCCACGACATTATCACGTCATATTAACGAGAAATCTAACAGTTTTTTTGTCTCGAATCAAATCACAACGCCCATACACCATGTCCCGTTGGCCATGCATTAAGGTGTCAAGCGATGTCGAATGATTGTCGAACAAATCGCGTGTAGGCGTCGCACGCGCATGTGTACGACTAAATATGTACACGGGTGTCACGGTGGATATTTGCTAGGTTAACTGACAAAAAATGAGTCGCTTGGGTGGTGGATTTGGTGGCAAAAAATGACCTAGAAGTTTGTTAACTAAATTAGGTTGGGGAATGCATTTGCCAATACGGTAAGGTAAATTTTTCTGTCGTTTTCAGTTTTTATTCCTATTCGAATCGACCGCAAAAGGATAGAGGGAATAGTTATTTATAAAGTTTAATTTACAAATTATTAATATACCCAGAATAATTAAATTCCAAGAACACATATAACTCTAATCAATAACACTTTTTTCTTCAACCACAGTCGAGTAATTTTATTAGAAAATTCTCAATTGTATTTGAATGTGCGCTTTATTGTGAAACAGAAAAAACAACTATCATTAATCTTGTATATTAATAATTAATATCAAATTAGCATTTCTACGAGACCTATGTATCCAGCTTTGTAGTGACATATCCGGGCGGACCTAACGCAATACTGGATTCAGTGGGCGATATATTATCGAACAATTCTGCGACTTATAATCTGCATAATAGAGGATATATTTAGCATACACGATTATTGGTATCCATTTCTATAGGAGCAACAAGGGATTGTATGTCTTATTGCGTATAGTTTTGGGTGTAGTTTTGCTTGACTCAAAGCTAATGGTACGGTAAAGCACAGCCGCCTACGCCCGTGAAAGTTGCGTCCACACGCGGCCTGAGGGCTTTCGATAAATTGCGCTCGCGCAGGTCAACGGTTAATAGCGTGGTTTTAATATTATGTTGTGCATTAATGTAACAAATGAACGCGCGCCATATTGGACGGTTAATAGCGTTATATTATTATGATTTATTCGAATGCTAGAAGTTAATTTTTTTGTCAATTTAATTTTGGAGCATGGTTATTTTCATTCGTTTTAATGTTGGTGGGATGTGCTTGAATATAAAGGCAGTCTGTCGAGGTTAAGCAATCATTATAATTTAATATGTAATACTAATAACTATCTAGCAGCAAAATTATGAAGAAAATCGTGGTGGAAATGCATATAGCTATAAAATATCATTGATCTGAGAATTTGGTTAAATGTAAAGTCTGCTATGACTCTCTCTTTATGATATATTTATCAAAGTATCGATTAATCCAATATAAATAATTTGAATAAACTTCCTCAACATATATTATAATAATGGCAATATCATATCACAATAATGTATAACAATCAGCGCAATAAATAATTCAGTGTTCTCAAGAAAACATTCCTCAAACGATTCCAGTATCAATTATAATCTAAACGAACACAAAACAGACCAATAAGCCAGTTGTCCGTTTATAAAAACCGACCTAAGTGCTGTTGCATAAGCGATTAATTTTTCCATGTATTAATATCGATGGTAGGGCTGCCTACCTTGTATATATCAAAACCTTATTTATTAGAGAGAATGTTAATATTAAACCTAAGGATACGTACTATATAAAATTTAACCGTAAAAATTTGTGTAGCAGGACAGTATAAGAAAAAGACTAAATAAAAAAGACGGGTTGCACTCCGGGAGTGCCGGCAGAAGTGAAAACTTGATTATTAACGTTCAGCATGTTTGATATTTTGGAATGGTATCCGTCTTACGCATGGAATATAAGGGCTAAAAAAAAAAAAAAAAAAACCGTCTTACGCTTTTTCGATCAGGCCACGTGTCCTGACGCGAGTTTAAGATTTTATACCCAACGCCGCTAAAGAAGTTTTCACTTCAAAAATTTTAACATTCTACAAACTAAAAAGAAAACACTTTTTACTATTTTTTTTTTGTAAATATATAAGCAAAAGTTCTTCAAGATGTACTTTTGGTTGGTGACCCTAATCCACGTGTCACAAAGCCATAAATAAAGCGTGTACATATGTACATATATCTTAAGACGACCACCGGCACTGCAGTTCGCTATGAGAAATGATATCGCCACAATAGAGACAAGCTGGGAAAGTCAATAGTTTGGCATTTTTTGAGCGTTTCGTAATGTGAGTCTATGTACACGTGAAGTGATGTATTGAAATAATCTATTAAATGGTTTTGTAGGATGTGATTTATTAGATACTGTGGCCCGCGGCTTCTGTGTAGTCAAAGCAGGTAAATTAAAAAGTAACATACGAAAAAAATGCTCTGTTACGATGTGAAAAAGACCAACAATACAACATACTTTCGCATTTATAGTTATAAGAATTCCGCTCTCTGAGGCGGATATATCACAAACTTCGGTTCAGTCGTTCTGAATTAAACAATAGGTACTCATAATACCTACATTATAATATCCAGATTGAATTGTGTAGTAAATAATATTATTAGTCCGCGAATTCGAATGGAATTTCAGTATCAGATTTTTTTTAGATATGATTTCGTTTTATTAATAAAATATAGTTTCACAGAAATGCTCAATGAGTTATCATTCATCGATTTAATTATACTTACAACAAAATTATAAGGCTTTACTTGTACACAGTCATCGAATTTATCTTTAAAAACATTATGATAAGAAATAAGAATCTATTTATGGTAAGGAATTACCATAAATAGATTCTTATTTCTAAAAATATCTGTAAGACAATAATAAACCAGGAAGGTTTATTATTGTCTTACAGATATTTTTAACACGATAAAACATTTTGATATTGTAAGCCTCAATGTGTTTAACGATTAAATATAGCTTAAGCCTTAACGAATAAATCTCTTTTCCTTCATTATATATGTACTAATATTATTACAGAGTTTATTTTTCACAAAAATTCATAAAACGAACATTTTCAAAGTATTTAGATTCCAGATTTGAAGAGTTATTCTATAAGTTCTGTAATTCGGCAATAACCTCAGAATTGTAAAACTTACATTTTAATAAATGAATGTGTTAGAATTATATTTAACTTTCATGTATTATTAGGAAGATCCCCAAACATTGTTTTGTATACGAATGTCGTGTCAATGGACTGTTGAAAGAATAATATTATAAAAATAATATAACAAACGCTTGGCATGAGCTCCGTACGTGCTAACGATAAATTAATTGAATCCATTGATAATAATAGATTTAAGGCGCCAATAAAGTTTTAATTAGACACTAAAAATCCAAATAGATAATTGTTTTTTTTT